>CM076969.1:17284555-17366364 GCA_039105355.1 Benthosema pterotum | reverse complement strand
ATGGGGGGGGGGGGGGGGTCCACAGTTCCTCCCACCATTGTGTCAAAGTGTCTTTGAGCAAGACACTGGCATCTGCTTCCGATCAGCACGTTGTTGCCTTGCATGGTGTGGAAATCGGGGGAATGGATGTAATGGTAACAAGAAGGCGTGGCTCAAATAATACTCGGCCCTGAGTATAGACAGAGTTATGCTGTCGCAAACTCCAAAAGAGCAGTCTCACCAGTTGTTTAAAAACCCAGAAGAGATGCCTGGTCTAGGTGTTTCTTGCGACTTAAGTGTGCAAGATGCAATTTAGAGCATGCGTCACTTCCTGGTTTTTAGACAGCTGGTGTTTCCACGTTGCAAGTCCGAGTATTATTTGGGCCAAGCCTTCATGTATTCCGATGTAATTCAGATTGCAAATGTCTTTGAGGCACTATGTGGTGTATTACTATGTTGTATTACTATGTTAATACACCACTCATTTACAAAAACTTAAACAATAATCTATTCATTCAGGTAAAGATTGCAGCTTTAAGTACCCTACGGTATCTAATTTTCAGTATTTTTTCCAATACTCTTTTACGAGCCCTAAAGACACTAAAGACTAAATCAAACCTTGATGTCTGTGTTTGCAGGACCAGAAGCTGCGTGATGTTGGTGACTGGCGTAAGAACATTGAAGACAAGTCAGATAGGAAGAAGATGTTTGACAGCTAAAGAGGATGCACTGATCTGTGAGCCCGACAAGACTGGAATCTGCTTGGAGTCTCTTCTAAATGACCCTAAAGCTGTAACTCTGCTTCAGCAAGTACTACACTGTACTGTATCGTAGTGTAACATGAGTGTGTGGCGGATGTTCAATCCACACATCTATGTAGTGTAGCTATCATCCACCATGCAGTACATGCACTGTAAATGTAAGTCTCCCAAATATGGTAAGGATTAAGCAGGATTTTCTAATTTTCCAAAGAGAAATATGTCATTGATTTTTTTTTGTTCTTCTTATGCTCTCACATTAAATATGAATGCTTCACTTTCATCCTGTTTCATCTTTGTATTTTCATATGTATGTAACATTTGTCTCACATACGCACATTGTTATTGTGCGTATGTGCGGCTCTTGGCAGAGGGAGAGAGTTTCAGATCTTCATGGATAAATTACAGCGCCCATTGGCCCCTAGTTTTTTCCCCAGTTATTTTGGGAACACTAATAGGCTGTAACAAATAACTGTGTTGGTGTGAGGTTAGGGTTGTGGTTTTATTTAGTGATAATGAGAGCTGCCAGACCAAATGGTGCTTTGGAATAAAGAGCTGTCCAATACTATGGAAGCTATACTAAATTATTCAGTGAGTAGATTAACATCCCAAAACATCCTGGTAATATTAAATTGTTCTTATAGAGTAGTCAATAATTACCATGCTTCGCTTGCATCTCGTCATTCATCTCCACCTCTGGTGAGATCGAGAGAATCATACGCTACCTCCTGCCTGTTCCCCACACGGATAGTCTCGATACACACTACTTCCTTCACAGGTGTTACCGAAACCGATAATACTATAAGGCTCTGTTCCATTTAATATAATTATATATCAAACCTTTCATTTCAAGCGACCCTCATAACTCTGAATGTACACATCATACACACCCTCACCCATTTTGAACTTAAGACTCAAGAACACTTTGGGCTCCATTTTCTGTGTCCCCGTCTGGAACAGAAGCCCTCATGCAAAAAAGGTAGACGTGGCAATTAACAACGCCCTCCGAATTATAACAGGATGCCTGAAGCCCACCCGTGTCCCTTTTGCCTGTCCTTGCGGGAATAGCACCGGCCAGTCTCCGACGAGAGGCTGCCACCCTCGTCCTTGCCAGGAAAGCTAAAAACCACAGCTGGCACATCCTGCATGATACGACAACCACTCCAGCACCACCTAGCAGACTCAAGTCCCGCCACCCAACCATACAACCAGAGATGCTCAATTCCACCCCCGAGGACATCTCCAGAGATGCTTGGCTGGCAGCAGCTTGGAAGCAGGATTGGGAGGCAGCCGGACCGTCCCTCATGCATCGCTATGTCTGGGAACCAGGGGATGGCATCATAGGAGGAGATGAACTGCCTCGTCGGCAGTGGACCACTCTGAACCGCCTGAGAACTGGTGTTGGCCGTTTCAAGGCATCAATGCAGCAGTGGGGATTGGCGGACAGTGAGCCATGTGAGTGCGGCGACCCCGAGCAGACCGCCGACCATATCATTCACACCTGCCCCCTATATCGTCCTCCATCAGAGGCCGGCCTCTTCGATCTGGGACCAGATCGAAAGAGATGCCTGGGTCTAGGTGTTTCTTGCGGCACAAGTGTGCAAGATGCAGTTTAGAGCATGCGTCACTTACTGGTTTTTAGACAGCTGATGGATGGAAAATGAAGATAAATTGTGTGAGGCTGAATTGCAGTGGGAGCGGTGCTTCCACGTTGCAGGTTGCAGCCACACGCAAGCTTCATTTTCCATATAGGATCCTGCTGGAGGATATGTTTTGCGCATCAGTATAGAGGCCATTCTGTCATTGATGGCGTAGATAGTGCAGCTGGGTCCAACAAATCTTGCTGGCTTGGATCCCTACTTAGTTTGGAGATCTCATGAAAGTCAGTGGGTTGCTCTCCTCAGGTTGGCAGGGGGACTGTAGTGCCGAGGATTACATTAGGTAATTCACACTCATGGGTGACAGTGGATTGGGTAAAAAAAAAGACATAGCCTATGATTTTTTCATATTATATTACGACTACAAGTCTGTCTATAAGACTGACATCCAAAGTTTTGTTTAAAAAAAGGACACAAGACTTTGCACACACACAGTGACATGGTGTGTGTAAAAGTATCCTAATAGCAAATAGGCTATTAGGATACAGATATGAGAATACAGGTTGAGAATACAGAGATTCTCAACCTGGGGGTCACGTCCCAAATTGTTATTATTATGCAACAGTTGTTTCATTCAAAGTCAACAGTAAATAAACCTAGTACCTACCACGGTCTGAAAAGGTTGAGAACCAACCATTATCACCAGATCCATCGCACGCTATTAATGCAGCGTTGCACTGGATTTGGAAATACATTGTTTTCAACGATGGCGGCGCAAATAAAAGCTATTTCAGGCATGTGTGCAACATGTTACACTAACACTCCTACAAAACGATCTAACATAAGGGGATTATTTCACATCATTAGAGCTGTACTGTTGCCTGAGTTAGATGCATTTCAACCTACTTCCGGGTCAACAACTTGTCACATTTGGCTGACCCATACCTAGAAGTCGCCATTAGAGCTTTCCGTGGAAATGAATAGAGGTGTCGGAACTCCGTCCATGCTCTGGGGTTCTGGTTATCACATGGTGTCCCAGGCTGCTGGCCCGTCCTGTGTTTTGAAAGAACCCAGTTCGATGGTCTGTGTGCAGGTGAGTAACTCAATTGAACAAGGCCGATAAATAATATTTATTGTGGTTTGTGTATGGACTACTGAGAGACTTTTGCTAAGTTTTGTCTTATTTGTTTCTCTTTTAGATAAATCACACTCACACAGCTGCGTTGGGTAAGTTTATATGACATACCTAACCCGTCTACAGCTTCACCTTTATTTTGAAGTTTCCTTCAAATGCATTTTTAATGAATTTCTGAAATCTAGGAATTAATATGCAATTTAGGAGAAAGGGTGTGGGGAAACCATGTAAGGCCAGTTTCGAATTGCAGCCGCCTGCATGTTCCTTTTGACGCTTTGAGATTGATTTTGTTATCTAAGTCAAGGGATTTGCATCATGTCTTAATGACTGTGGCAGGACATTCCACATTTCGGTGTCATAGGAGCGAAATTAGTTTATAATCCCTTCATTACACACACACAACTTGAAAACTGATGTCCACCAACATCATAGTCAGAATCAGATAAATCACTGCTGCCCCCCGCTGGACATAGCACTGCATAGCATTTGTTGCCTGATGTCTGCTCATGTTAGTTAGTTAGTATAAAAGATTAAGATTGCACAATATGCCAACATTAATGAGCAGAGTGCGCGAAATGTCTATCAACAATGAACAAGACTGTCAATGATTCATGAGGCCTTCCATAAACGTAGACTTCCATTAAATGGCCAGCATGCAGAGAGCTCCGAGCCTATAACTTAAGCCTCGTTTGGCATTTCACACCTCGACAGATTGATGTCCAGAAGGGATGTTTGAGTTCAAGAAGCCGGTGCTTGGGGGAAGCCTTGTTTGCAGAGACACTGCTGAAATGTCTGCCAGCCTCCTAAGCAAGTCAAGGAGGAGGTGAGTACCCTAATATAAAGAGTTATGGCTGTAGATGTCGCTTGAGTTAAAGGGGAAGTCCACCCATTTTCAACATTCTAATATGTCATTAGTATACCCTAGAGGTGTTGGGTGGACATGATAAAAAAAAAAAAAAAGTTCCCCCATTCTGTGTTCCCAAGAAATGGAGGTCTGAAGAAAACCACTAACATCGTGAAACATCTTGATGACATCATCAAGATGTATTTTTACCATGTTAATGGATTTCTTTAGACGCTTCTTTTTTTCTGAGAGCGTACAAATGGAACCCTAACGGTTCATTTGGTTGCATTTGAACGCTCTCAGAAAAAATGTTGAAAATGGGTGGAATTCCCCTTTAAGCCTATAATATATAGTCTGTGGTACAACGTGTAGATTATAGCAGTTCTATTTGCTTCACTCCGATCGCCTATTTTCGGCAGAGGACATGGTCGTAAATGCTTCATAATATAAATCAAACTTAGTTACAGTGGCAGCGCATAGCACTCGCCAGCATTCTAGATTATGCTTACAATGCCTATAGTGAGCAGACAGCAGTCAATGTTTTTACGGGAAGATGTCATCACACCACCAGGGGATTAATTTGTGGACCTCTGTAGTGAAACCGAGTAACAACACTGACCTCCACAGTGCAGAGCAAATGGTCAGTCATACAGCATGTGTGCGTATTTCAGTAGATTGAATTCTTTAGGTAAAGCCACAGGAAACTACAGTTCAGTACAAGGTCTGCCTAGAGCATATTGCAAGAGCATCATTGGGGCCCTTCGTATTCATCGGAATTGTAAACATCCTTATGTGAGCTTAATTTAAAGAGTAGTTGAATAATAAATAACTATCCAAAATAAATTTCTAGGTTTCACATTCAGAAGTGGGCTTAAAAAATAATAAATAAATATTTGCCTGCTTCCATTATATGCTTACTTTAGATTACACAATAAGTAAAATGTTCTACAGTATATATATACTGCCAGCCAGGTGAAGAAATCACAAATTGAGGCTTTTATAGTGGACTATTAAGATTGAACATTACCAGTTTGACTACCTCATTAGTCTACGCAAGCTCCACTATTTTTTATAGTGCAACATGCTTCCATAGAAGAAGACATGCTGGCTTCTATGGAATCCAAATGACTGAAATTGTAATTAAACACAAGAGGGTTACTATCAACTGACATATATTTTTGTACATGCTTGGTGGTAATGTTGTTGCTATATTGTCATGTTTTCACCCTAGTAAGATGTTGAGCCAAATATGCAGAGGAGGAGACCAGGAATTGTGGCGTAACAGTACTACTTTCCTCTCAGTCCAATATTACAACTAAATACACACCTCTCAGGGTGGAATGACAAACGCATGAACACAAGAGAGCAACCCGGAATGCGACATATGGCGATACAGCAATGTCCAAACATTTGTGAGTTCATTAATTACAAACTCAGCAAGTTTATGATGGGGTAGCTTTTTTGTGAGTTTTCTCACAAAAAAAACAGTCACACCACTTTTTTGGATATGAATCAACTGCAAATAACAGGAAGCAAGCCTTCTAGCACAGAATTCTCTAATTAATATTAGGATATGAAGCTCAAGAAATAATTAACAATGGACGGAACTTCAATGTTTACATAGCAAGGAGGCAAATGGCTTGTTTTCAAGTGTCATAACTATTTATCAAGTACACTAGGCATGTGAAATATCGTTAGCCGCGAAATATTCTGCCAATATCTGTTACTGTAAAATATTCCTATATCTGTTACTGTGTTTAGATGGTGAGGAAAGGGCATCACTCCACCTCGCAGGTGCTTATGAACTACAAATCGCACTACACACATTCCTGGGGCCCATATTGGATGTCGGGAGGCTTTGGAAATAGCAGATCTGCAAGCTCATGAGCCCCTGCAACCATGCCGCGGTAGGATGTTGCAAAGCTACAGTTGGCGCGGCACACGACACCGTCACACGACAAATTGGGCTTTCATCGTGAAGCGTCTTTTTTCTCCTTGACAGTATCGTATACATAACATGACACCTCCTACGGCACCCCGGCAGGGAAGTGTGGCTGTGGGTAGCCGGACACCACAAGCCCCCCGTGGGCATGTCAGGGTACACTATGCACCTACTGGGAGAGGATTTGAACCTTGGTATGAGCATCATCGATGTCTGGCAGTGCAGACATATCTGTCATCATCCCCTCCAGTTATGAATGACTATTATGGGATAGTCAGACATGGTAATGTTTATCATTTTTAGTGATGGGTACACTGTTCTTTGGGTTCCTCCTGGCTGGTCTGTTTGAAGTTGTTTGGACTTTGGAGATTGTTCTAGATGGAGGATCAGTTTCTTAATGTCTTTTTTAAGTTATGCTAACTTTGCTAAGTAAAGCTACTACATAATATAGTACTGCCTTGACCTTTTTTTAACCTATATGTCATCCGGATAATGTGGGTCATTGTTTCCCAGAATTCTTTGTATTCCTTTGTGTTTATTAATTTATTTGTCCAACATTTATTTATTTAAATTAGAAAACATGTATATGTATATTAGATTTTGAGTGTAGAGGGACAGAGAGAGAGAGAGAGACATGAGAGATGTTAGAAAAGTCTGGGAGTCGGATTTGAACTTGCGTCCTTGCATTGACAGGGAGCTCAGGAATGCACACTAACTAGGCTGTGTCACCAGGCACCCCGGGTGTGTGATAGTTTTAATGGTCCTATTAAGAGAGACTTAAATAGAATGTATCAAAATAGCAGATGTCTTGTACTCAGGACATAAATTGCCAGGGTTCGTGAAGGGAGTATGGACCTGTTCCACCACTGAAGGACTGCTTACGTTAGCATTCTACGGAAGGTTTGACTTAAAGACAATTCTGTAAAACCACTGGTTACATTATTGTATTAGAAGTTCTGACATGATTGAAATCTGACATGACTGAAATTAAAATTGGGCTACTGGTATTTGTTTTGCAAGCTCAGTTCAGTTTCAAAGAAACTGCATAAAGTCCTTTTACACATCCGCATAAGTATCAAAAGGAATGCTTCTGCAATATCACTTTTCTACTAATTCCTGGTAAATTGTTGTTTTACAGGTTCCACAAATGATCCTGTGACTGATAGGTTAGAGAAGGTAATTAAATGTAACACTATCTTGATAGGGCTACCTGAAGTCATGCCCTCATTTTTATAGCCCAAGTGTTAATACGAGAGGCCTCTCTACTGCCAAAATCTTACACTGGTTATGCTAGAGGTTTTTCTGGGGACATATTTGGATGCTATGTGGAAATACTAACCAAGCAATCTGGTAATTAAAACAGTATTAATAGATGGTAAATACATGACCTTGGTAATTACTTTGGAGCAACAAATGATTATTTCATCTGCAGTTTCTAACTTTTCCTGTCATTTTTCTCTCTTTGGCTCATAAAAAACTGTGGCGACGGCACGTGGCATGCTTGTTAATTGACCTGTGTGCAGCCTTCTACAGTGCAGCCTTCTAAAATGAAAAAACAAAACAAAAAAACAACAGTTTTAACTGTAGATTTGATTTTATTTTGTGTATCTGACACAGACTGACATGCAGGTATCCGTAACAATTTGTTTATTTATGTAGTTTAATCATCGTGCTTGCATGCTGCCTGTCGTAAGTGTTTTCTTTGGTATGCATATGCATGCATACACAAACCATGTTCAGTCAGCTGTGACTCAGCATGCAATGTGTGGTCTGCAGTTAGTGACATACAATTAATATGTAAAACTTATGATCCCTCCAGAAATAGGTGTTGCCTTAGCAGATTTTCCTGTCCCTTATTGGGACACAAATTTGTTGCGGAACATCATGACTGTTGACACCATCATGAAGCCGAATGGTGCTGGTGAGAAATTAAACTAATATAGGCTATCTTAAATGATGCAGGGCTTTCTATTATGTTCTTAGGAGTATTGAAGTTGATTGTATGTGCAAGAAACATCTGAATGTATTTACTTATGGGCGGTGCTTATACGGTCACTGAGGATTTTCATTCTCTTACTTTAAACAGGTAACTGGTATGTCTAGTCAAACACTTCCGACAGATTAACATGAAAGACAAACACACAGCCTGGCCAGCACCATGACATTATAGACTCTTAAATCCAAATTTCATGATAAAAAGCAGTGTTGTATAATGTTTAATCTAGTAAAATGTCTTTACTTACTGATTGCTTTAACTGATTTCTTTAAAAAAAAATCTGAGTAGAGCTAAACAATATAATCGGTAGAGCATCAAAATCGGACAATAAATGATAAAATAATAATAATAAATAATCTTGATTTAACGGCTTTGTACTGGCAGAGTAGACAGTCTGCATGTCTGTCTCTGGAAGAGCATCAGCTGTTAGTGGGGAGGGGGGCTTACATCATTACTTTCAAAAGCAAACAAAACAGAAAAAATTATAAGAAAAAGTCAAAAATGAATTCAATATAAACATATGTAATAAAAAAGATCAGAGATTAGATATTGGAGATCATTTCAATACCACGCATCGTGTGCATTTGATCTGTGGCAGAATCAATTTATGATTCTCCTCCCCTTTTTTAGCATACAAGTGGCACCGGACTAAGTCATAAAAAGATATGTGATCGGGCTCCTCCTCGAACACTGCTGAATTACAAGGAGAGTTGGCAGGCAATGATGATATTTCAGGAGCTTGCCGGCCGATTGGTTCTCAGAACGCCTTCATTTCCATAAACAGGCCCTGATCCAAATTTCAACCCACATATATACCCAGTCTAGTGTCTTTCACCGCGACTAGCCAGTTTGTTCCTTTCTTCACAAAGGCACTGCTCCTATTCCCTCCTCATCTTTCTTGTAGTAGGTAGGTGAGATGTATATTTTTTTTTACTCTTCTTTGTCCCTCTATCTACACACTTGGTTTGGTTTGTGCATGAAGTTGGTGGAACTGTGATGATGTGGAATTCAAGGCTATAATATTGACCATTGAGACTGCTGGTGTTTTGGAGGAGCCTGTGATAGATGTAAAGTGATAAAGGTTGTGGCAGAAATGTGATTCTCTGCAAGTCGGCTGAAAGAATGGAGTTACTGTAGGACTAGAGTAGAATGGAGTTAGCAGGTCATCCAAGTGGTTTTGTTGTCAATTCTGTTTTTGGTATTACGGCATGGATGTTTATTCATTGAAGTTTATGTGAAGATTCACCCTACTGAGTTCCTGTTGATGTATTTTCAAATAAATTGTATTGAGTAAAATTAGATTTTAAACATGAATTTGGATCTGGGGTAAAACCAACCAAACAAATAAATACATTAGTGATCCCTATGACAATGCATTTTGTTGAGAACAAAAGGCACTTTGGTGTGTCCATTTGAGTGATTGAGTGGGATGACATTGTAACTGTATAGTTGCGCACCATTTCAACAATGTTTTGTCGTGTGAAGTGTTAAGACTCGGGGCATTCCTTTTAGGAGCTACATTCCATCTCGAGTGTTGATGTACGGGTCTTAGCATCTGAAAAGTTACTTATCAAAGAGGCCAGTACGGACATTTAATCTGTCCGTCTAAAATTAACCGTGGTAGGTCCACTCCTCGAGTTCGAAACTCAATCAACGATCAAGTGGATCATGTGTCCTTGGAACATCCCAGGGTCCAGTTGTGATATCCAAGTTAATGAACAGGTGTGTCCTCATATTCTCCTCCACCTCTTTCCTTTATCTGTTTGTTTGTCTGACTCTGAACAGGTTGTGAAGCACAGAAACATCCACCATGTCTGAGTAAGTGTTTGTTTCTTGCCTATGACTATATATTAACTAATTGACACCAGGAAAGCATTTGTATCATTTTAGATGTGAATATCAGATCTACAAAGCACAAACAAGCTCACAGCAAGTCATTTTGTGCTGTGCTGCGAGCGTGTACATCTGATATTCTTTAATATATTTTAAAAAGTCTGCGACCAAATACATATGATTTTCAGGCTACATCAAAAAGAATTGGCCTCAGGTTATAGCAGGTTAACAATGCAGTGTATTGTTTCTCTCATTAGAAAAAAGATGACCTCAAGCCGCAAGCATCACCTCAAGGTATGGACCTAATCCTCATTCAGTCACTTGAGTCTGTGGGATTGTGGTAATTAAGTGATTTTCCAATGGCAATCCAAATAGTTACGTTTCGACGTTTAAGTCGAAACTTAAAAAGTGTTAACTGTTAAGATGGGAATAATGGATTTGTTCACACAGTATAAAATACGCCTTTTCACTTACTCGAAAAAGACCGAACTGTCAAAACGTTATACAGCATGTCCTGCATGCAGAGTCACTGAATAAAAGTTTTCTGGAGAATCACAGTGAGTTACGAGCCCTTGCTTTCTTGTGAGAAGGAAAGCTAGCCATGTCTATACTACATATCATGCTCTCCTCCATGAGCAGACACATCACTCATCTAGGACTTGCATCAGTTGCTCGCTGTCTGGAAAGGCCTTGTGTCATATTATTTTGGGCATGTGATGTCATAGCTGAAACAACAAATGACTTAATAGCCAAATTATCAGATGCATATTTGTGGTCGTGGTTGACCGCCATATATGTAATAGACAAACTACACGCATGTGTACTGTGTACACACATGCTATGCTATGCTGTAACTTTTATGCCTTGTTCTGTTGACCCGCTGTCTGCCTCTTTACCGTGCGTATCAACGGCAACACTCACTGTCTTTGACTTTATTAAGTGTCATAAAACTAGTCTAGGACTGTTTAATGCCGTTCAGTTCAACCAACAGTATGTTGTTGCAGGCTAGAATCCCAGGCTGAGTGGTCAGCCATAGGCCAAAAGTGTCTGGTTGACTAGAGATGAGGCAGTCAGTCAGGACCATATGTTGTTACTATGGCCGCCATGCCAGCCAATGAGAAAGCTAGAGAAATGCTAGTGGAATAAGTGCATAGACGAGCTCAGCAGCTAGTAAAATGCTGAAAGATATTGTAAAGCTGAACATAGTTAAAAAAGGAAAAAGAAGAGAAAAACCTTAACACCAGTGCTTCCCACTAAACTCTAGAAGTGTCCCTAGAGACACCTGGTGGCTTAACAATGAACAACCTTTGAGATTATTTTGTTGGAGAGCAGCTCAGATATGCAGTTGTAAAGAGTTGTGTTTAGGTACAATTAGGAGGTACAATTTTCTGTAGTTGTTCATCACTGCAGCAAATATTATACGTTTTACTAACTCCACTACATTTATTAACTTAGTTACTGTGTAGATTTGGTTTGTTTTACAAAAACATACCTTACTAGCCATTGAAAATGGTAGATTTATACGTTCACAATGCATGCTTCAGGGTGCAGTGATTTGTCCATACCTGTATACTGCATGTTTATTGTATTTAAAAGCACCCCCCCTGCGCCCCCTGTAAATAAAATGTGAGTATTTTACACCAATGAAGTTATAATGGCTACAATATGGCTTTTCACCATTATATGGATTACATTTTACTGTATTTGAAAACTAAAGCTTTGCAGTTTAAAACCTGTACCTGCAAGGGTCTAACAAGATAGAATTTCTCATTGACAGCGTATTTACCCAAAGAGAAAAGTCCTGTCTAATAGTATTAAACATCCAAATTACCAACATTGCAGCTATGTGAAACGTTTGAAATAACCCTCAGCAATGTGTTATAATAGCTCATAACATGTTTATGGTGGAACAAAAACTTTCACGATTGAAAGAGGTTAATTCAAGTTTTTTGTACAGCCGCAATTATTGGTCAGTTTGAGGTTGTTTAACTCAATTACATAGGACTTTTCTGTTTGGATGAATTTGCTGTCAATGTCCATATGCAAAATGTTATGTAATATGTGAACTCTTGAAAGTTTCACCTCATACAATTTTAAATAAGAGAATAAGGTTAATAAGATCCGCACTAGTTTTTCTAAAGTGAAACATACAGTATCATAATTTTGTAATTTATTATATATGACATAAAACAGATATAAGATCCATTGTATTTTTTGTCCAAGTGGCTTGTATGAACACATTTTCAAGAGTTTGGATATATGACCTTTATTTAAAACGAAGTTCCAATAGTTAGCACTTTGCTGATAAGATGGCCACAGTGTACCTTTGGTCAATAAACTAACTCAAGCAGTGATGATGCGGTTGCTAACTACAGATTTCATTAGTACGTCCCTTTGGCAAAATATTGTTTGATGTGTGACGTGTTTAACTGATTCACTCAACAGGAATGATAACAAAATCAGAATATATGTTTGTTTAGCAACAACTGGCAAAATTAAATTATAAAGTGAGAACAAGAGATTGTTTGGGATGTGGCTGAATGTTTTGACAGTGTAGTTAGAATCTTAATAGACCGAGTGCTGCCTAATTGATTCTCATAATTGTGTCAAAATATGGTCATGCTACTAAAAACAAAATCATATAAGCAGTGCTCATCAAATTGTCTCAGGAAGACCCCCAGGGGTGTTCCGCACGATTCCGGGCCCCCAGTTAAAAATAAATACAGTTTTTCTGGGGATACTGGATAAAATGGTTAATAAGTGTTGATATACCATATCAACACCTGATTATATACAGTAAGTTTTCAATGTGGAGTCTAGGGATTGACCTTTGTAGCAAACAGGGAGATCTATTCATGGAAACCATTTCTTCAGTATAGTTGATGACTCGAGAATTGAGACTCCCCTGTTTAAGAGAAACACATACTGTATGCAGACAGAACTTTGTATGATCGTCATCCAATTGAAACAGCCTTTAAAACTAATCGTGGGTTCAGTGCTTCATACCTTCCCAGTAGGCCTATGGATACAGTCAATAGTGTTATTGTTACTTGTGTAAGTGTATTATGGATCAGCAGAGGGCAGTAGAGTGCTGCATTTCCAATGGGTCAATTAAGTTAGTTGTGAGTTTCAAATTACATTGATTTCAAGGCCATTATGTACATTAGATTTTAGAGAAAGCACTACAACGTACAATGCCATCATGGTCTGCCAAAATAATTGTTCAGATTTGTCGAAACAACTGAATAATATACATTTAGTTCATTGACACTTTGGCTCAGAATGACCATAGACCATTTATTGCAAAGCTTTTGCATATTAGTATGGCGGTGTGGCTCTGCTCATGCAATATCAGATCCATGTACCAACACATGGGTCTAATGTCACGTTTGATCTCAAATTTCTGTGCACCGAGACATTTCCGATATCAACCACCCCCCTGAGCAAAGCCTAACATAAGACATTACAAAATAGTTACAATTCATTCCAAACACATGTACCACACCAGATGATACTGAACATATGACTAAATAACACAACACAAGGTACAATCCATAAATCAGTATCGTATAATCATCCACTCAGAACTAGAGCCACAGGGTGGGAGGAATTTGAACTCCAACTGTGATCCGAACATGGAGTCAGCTAGCTGGAAGACTGAGGACAGTAGTGACTGCTTAAAAGAACACCTGATTGAATGTGGGTATGAGTGACTTAGCTGATAGCCAATGAGAGTGAGGGGAGTTGACAGGAAGAGAGACTGTTGATTTAAAGAAACAGAATGAATTACTGACTGAGAATAAGGCAAATAATGAAATAAACCTTTCAGCTGTGCCTCCATGAACTATCAAACTATCGAGAAGTAAAACATTCCAGATGACTAAAATATGATTAAAACTAAAATATTTTTCTTAAGGCTATACAACTAATAATAAATGTAGCGGACCCAGTTGGCAATGAGAAGTTGAAGCTCGACTGATGATTTTACCATTTTATTTAGTAGTCTCAACATGAAAATACAATAAACAGATCAATACCTTCATAAGTCACATTACATATTATACATATCATCATACATTTCATAAAACCGCATCCGCAAACATCACACATTTCCCATTAAATTGCCAACATTTCCGATAATAAATTCATACATTTACAATAATACAATACAATCAATGCATCCCAAACTAGAATTCCATCAGTCCACCATAACACAGTAAACCATTCAGAAAACAATGAAACTCTAAACATCAGTCAACATTAACAAAACATCAGAAACAATACCTTTTTCCCCCCTTTGCAGCCAGGCACTAATTCATTGTCCATTCCAAGGTCCATATGTTTTCCTTTAATAGTTAGTGTCTCAATATCTATTCACATCAAACATTACAGCCTTTGTGCAGCATCCATGCTGTCCATAGCAAACATTTCCTCCCATGCTGTCACTTTAGGCCTTAAATAGCCCTCTTGTGGCAGCAGGAACAATTTGGCTTCTGCTTCCACCTACACACTTCAAAATAAAGGTCTGGCCTTCTTGGGGTCCATTACAATAAACTACATCAAAATGCATGGTAAAAAATAACACTGTCCATCTATTTCTCTGTCACCAGACGCTGATGCTGCAAATTGCGTCAAATTGGTTAGAGAATGAGGAGAAGGAATTGGTTGCTGCCAAGGAGGCCTACCTGAAGGAGTCCTGCGGCAGCTGCAATACCTCTGGAGACCAGGCAGCACTAGTTGTAACCTACCTCATTGTTATTATGTCACATGCCTGCTTTTTACACACACACACACACACACACACACACACACACACACACACACACACACACACACACACACACACACACACACACACACACACACACACACACACACACACACACACGCAGCCTAGAAATTACATGTTTCTCAAAGTGCTATATGCATTGCATGTTGTTACATAGATGCATCATTACAACTGTAAACTAGCGAGACAAGTTTAAGCGTCTAATAGCTACAGGGTAAGTGTGATCTCTGAAACGAGATGTTGAACAATTAATACTTCTGTACCTCCTGCCTGATGGGAGGAGGTGTGTGTGTGTGTGTGTGTGTGTGTGTGTGTGTGTGTGTGTGTGTGTGTGTGTGTGTGTGTGTGTGTGTGTGTGTGTGTGTGTGTGTTGACAGGCCACATGCAAAAACCTTATGCAGATGATTGACAGGGTTGATGAGGAGAGGTACGATGCTGAGGCCAAAGTGGTTAAAGGCAACAAAGAGGTAGAGTGCCATGTTCATTATCTTTTGAACCCTAACTTGAGGCTTTCCTCCAGTTGTGTTGTTTAGTTCAGGAAGGGGTGTATTAAATGGAAATTAAGAGTTCAAATAGTACACAGTACATGGATAATTGTTCCTTAATATTTATTTATCTAGTTTCAGTATTTATTTATGATATATTCTTCCTATTAAGATTATTGTTGCATGGCAGGGGTCAAGTGACATGGTCAAAACATTGAGAACCCCTGATTTAGGACACGCCAAACCAAGTGGTCAATGTCATTGTCAACAACTTGTCTTGAGCCCTATTGACATATTGTATACAGTAAAACATTGCATCGTTACACTTCATGAGCGTGTAGATCTGCTATTATCATGTTTTGTTAAGCCGCTCAAGTGACTTTATCCTTGTGGGATCCTTCACCTTAGATTGAGGATCTGAAGATCAAAATGGTGGACCTGGGTGGAGTCAAGAAGCCCGCCCTGAAGAAGGTGCGCATGTCAGCCAGCGCCATGCTGTCTGCGCTGCTGGGCACCAAACACTCAGTGAACATGGACCTGAGGGCCGGCCTCAAGACGGTCAAGAAGGAGAAGAAAGAGGAGGATGTGAGAACATTTAAACGTGTTTTAAAGTCCCAAACAGCAGCGGCACACTTGAGAAACACTGTGCAGACATCCATTTAATGCAAGCTTTGATGAAATCAACCTAATACAGTATCTGCACCGTGTTTTCAGTGTGCGGCTGCTGCTTGTTCTGTCTCTTTGTGCTATTATTCATCTCCAGTATTATGTTTTCCTCTACGTTTTTAGTTAACTTACAAAGCTGCAAGCCATAAAACATTCTGTGAGTGAAACAGAATTTGGACCAATCCGCACAGTGGTTGTATAGAGAGTTAACTCTTAACAAGAATGTTAACTTAATTCCAATATAACTAACACAATCGCTGAGCCGAACAACACTGATTTGACAAGTCTCTATTGTGAGGAAACTCAAGATCTGTCAAAAGCGTAAGTTGTGATTTGCTTTTATAAGAGCTGTATAAAAATCAATATATTAAAGTGTCTCAGTACGCTTAACCAGTATAACTGTTGTAGGTAAAGGTGATTTTGAACCTGGTGTCAGGTAGGACACCTGCTGGTTAACAACGTCAGTGAAGTTATTTGAAGCACACACTTTGGACACTAGATACTGTATGTATATATTAGCTGTCTGCTTGCTGTAGTACAATATCAAATAAAGGAAGACCTTCTCAACCCAAATACAAAAAGTGTAGGTACGATTGGAAAAGCCTAGTTTGTTATACTGTTCGTTATAAATCGGAAACGCATCTTTGCTATTTGTTGCTGTACACATAGTACTGTATATAACACTGAAAGGACAACACAAAAAGCACTGATAGCTTGCTTCTACTGGGAGCAATAAAGAAATCAGTGGGTGGTAGAGTCTTCTAGGTCCAGTTGTAAATTGCAGACAGGTGCTATTTTATGGCTGTTTTGAAGGAGGGATGGTAATTCTTTTTGATAGGGCATTCTACATTTTGGTGGCATAATATTAGAATGAATTCACCCCCATGTTTGTTTCAATTCCTGGGGGGACTCTAAGATTCTCAGAATGTATTCTTCCAGTCATAGGAAGAATAAGCAATGCACATTAAAGGATCCTGTGCAGGACAAAAACTAAGTGTAGGGCAGGATTCTCTCATTAAGCAAAAACAGCAAAGGATCCTGATACATAATATGTTTGTGTCATGCAGCTCATCGATGCTGGCGACTGGCGTAAGAACGTTGAAGACAAAGCAGACAGGAAGAAGCTCTTTGAGGCGTAAACAATTCAACTTCATTCTCGTATTTGCTCTGGTCTGTTGGCACTGTTTATGGAACTAGACGACTGCACAGGCATGATATTTTTAATTTAATTGGAATGCCTTTTGTTTCATTAAATCTGAAAAGATTCAGCTTTATACCCGTCATTGTACTGTACATTTTGTATAGTTGACATACAGTAAGACTGTGTCACTGTGGCAGTTATACGTTGTGGAACATGGATATCACCCAGAGCTATTTATCCAGTGTGTTTTCTGGTAATAATTTTATAATAAATGCGTTTTGCTTTCATAATTTTGTTCTCGTCAGATATTTTGTCTTTCACTCACTGGTGGTTACAGTGCATGACATTATATTCACAGCTGCACACACACAGAAACCACAAAATAATATAATAATTAATGTAAAGCAGGTCAAAGCACCCATGAATATGAACCATAACTTCAAAGCGATTTGGTTCATTACTGATGGCACAGTGGGGTTGACAACTTGTTTTTGAATTAAACCCCTCTATTCTGTACCAGTAACTATAGGCTTTTCTCTTTTCAGATGACAATTATTATTAATATTATTATTTTTTACAATGGATTCTCATTCTAATTAGATTGTATTGAGCACTTATTAGATATAATCATATGCATTGCCAGTGAATGATGAGACATAGTATGTGATGAGACAACAATATTTGTGTAAATGTTGCCAAGCAACATCAGGAAAATAGTGCATTGAACGGCATGCAGGAATAGCAGTATATAACCAGAGCACTTGCCTGAGTGGTAGGCCTACCTGGTGGGGATCGTTCAGAGGTTGACTCTGAATGAGTGTGTTTTTAGGGGCATGAGATTCAGTTTAGTTAATACCGTAATCAAAATGAGATAATACAATAGCTGGGGTGCTTCAAAAGTAAATAGGAATTCCTCTGTACAGAGACCTGTCTAAACAGCTGTTGAGTAAATTCACTTGAAAGAGAATAGAGACATTCAGGACATGGACCACTAGGTGGCAATAGATATCTTCTTGTCCTTGCATACAGTTGCTTTCAGTCTCTTTTTCCATTGAAAGATTTCTGCCTCAAAGAGCCTTCAAAGAGAACAATGATTCTTGAAGGGCACTGTAGGTGATGCAGAAGGTGAGCAGTACACCTACTTGACACTTTTACATCACTAATTGTTGAGTTGCTGTTGTGAACATAATATCCAATGTACATTTTAAAGAATGTTAAATATTTGGTGGCATTATCTACAAAACATAATATGTTTTAACACAGTGTGCTGTTATTCCACACTTATTCACTTTTTATACAACATTGTCACAATTGTTCATTGTCTCTACCTACATTGTGGAAAGTTCATTTATTCGCAAGAAATTGCCATTGCTTTTTTATTATTACTCTATTTATATGGACAATATCATGAGGACATCTTATTAGAGAAAGTAGTGGATGAGTGATATTTTTATTTTTTCATTTGCTGCTTTATTTACATGACATGTTTAGCCACAGAACACTAGCCTGGCCAGCATGCCTCACATAGTGTGGAGTCACTCAGTCACTCACAGACTGACTGACTCCACGCGATTTGAGGCAGGCTGGCCAGGCTAACAAAACACAGTATGGCAGGCCCATATAATAGCTCCATTCACCATAAAATTGCTAACATACAGTATATACTGTATATTAAGGCTGTTGAAAATAACAAGTTAATGGAATTAATTAATTTTGTTGATTAATCTGATTTAAATGATTAACGCAATTAATGCATATGCACTAAAGAACGGGGACATATAGCTGTGTGTCTCCCTATAACCAGAGCCATAGAGTATATAGCTCAAGGGATCTACAAGCATTGGGTGCTTGTAGATCACGTATTTTGATAAACATTTAAAACCTAAACAGACCTTTTTCCCCAGATTCTTATTCTATCTAAATGCTCAAATCCTGTAGAGGAAAACATGTTATATTCTGCACATTAATTAATGAATTAATGATTCATTCAACAGCCGAAGTATATATGAAGCAGCAAATGAAAACAAAAGCAAGGCTGCCCCTGTGTGTGTGTGTGTGTGTGTGTGTGTGTGCGCGCGCGCGCGCGCGCATGTGTGTGCGTGCATGTGTGTGTGTTATTTTTATTAAATGATGACATTGCTTACTTTCTCTTGTTTTGTGTGCAAGGCACATGTTGTCAGTCCCTGAATGCTGACAGAAGACATACTGAAGATCCTAGATCCTAGTAAGGCTCTGGCCAAAGGTGCCAGAGTTCGAAGGTCAACTGGCCAGAAGGATGGAGGTATTTCAGGAGCTGACCAGCCCATTGGACTGAGCATCTCTCAGCACCATAAAGAGGAGCCACCAAACCAAAGGCAACACCATATACATATATCCAGGACCCCCATATGTCCCTGGTGGTCTGTGGCTAGTCACTTGTCCCGCCAGTCCTTCACCAAGTCCTCTCCTGGCCACCACGTCTGTAGGTGAGAATCTCTTCTCTTTTCTTATGTTCTGTACTTGTAACTTAAAGCAATCATTGGAAAGCACAATAATTCATACAACTATTCTTCACCAGATGTGGGATGCAGGATTTCATGATTTTACTCTGGCAAAAAAAAAAAAAAACAATAACAAAAAAAAAGAAACTTTTATGGATTGAAAGGACAGTAACAGATATACAGTATAGTATAGCTCTCATCACAGAATGATGCTGTGAACCGCAGCATCATTCTGTGATCATCTGCTCCTGAAAGAAAAAAAGAAAGAATAGAGACAGATTACTTCTAGAATTCTATGTTTATTAACTGTTCATTATTTTGGTCCAGAGGCTTTTGGAAATGTGCTGTTCTGTCACTGGTCACTTCAGTCACGTGAACAGCCAACCTTTGGCATTGTGTTCAGTTTGTATAATGCTGGTCAGTCGCGATGGAGTTTCTGAAGACAGAGAACCCTTTCACAATGTTTAAATGGCACACCATGTTACTGACGGTAACTGTGCTTCCTGAAAGTTATGAATGGAAGCTTTCATCTCTTATAGATAGAAAATATCGTTAAAATATTGTTTGTAGAATTGCTTTTGTTTCCTGCAAAGCAACCCAGAAATGATAGGCCGGGGTGGTCCACACAGTTTGAAAGTTGTGTGAGCCAACAGTGTGTCTGGATTGATTAATTGATTTGAATGCTTTATTAACAATTTGCAAAGAGTACAGCGATATGATTATACACATGATTGTAAAATGATTTCTAAAACCTATGAGGGGTTTACACCAATAAATACAGTATAAAGGCATACAAATATTATACAGGAAATGATACTACTTGTGTTTTGGGGAGGTAATTTGATTAGTCATGATGTGACCAGAGAGCCTACCTTTGGATGCTGGACATGTGTTGCCGATAGTAAATTATTCTACATGCAGGTCAATTGGTGACCTTTGACATAACTGTGACCCTGTCCCAGAATTAGCCTGCTAATGCCTGACCCCTTGGCAGGCAGGTAACTGTTAACCTTTCTGCCATGGGTCACGTTTCACATCAGATGGCAGTGAGGACCAAACACTAGAATGAACTAATGACACGGAAATATGGAAATATATGGAATATGGAAATTGGGAAATGTTACATCCACCCTCGGGGTCAGCTGTGTGTCTGGATTAATTTTTGATTAATTATTGATTTAACCTCGTTGCCATTGGTCATGTTTCAATTCAATGGCACACAAAATAAGATTTTTTTTTATCTTTTTTCTACCTAATATCATAAAACTCTTAATGGAGTTAAATCTAACTCCATTTTTAAACTTTTTTTTCTTCTATTTCTTCTACCCACTACAGGGCCACACAAACGCAGCAAATGTAGCAGATTTACAAGCTCGAAACATATTGAAAAGCAATGTGTTTTGAACTTATAGATCTGCTACTTTTGGTATGTTTGATTGCTGGAAAACGTATGAACATATGAGGTTTCCACCCGACATAGACAATATGTAAAATCATTGGTCATTAAAGTGCGGTGGAGTAATAAAAGTCTAAGAACATGTTAGGTTATGTTTATTCTATTCAGTTCACTACTAATTTGTTTTTAATTTTCTAGGATCTTACATTTTGTTCCTGGTTCCAGGGTCTGAAACAAATAAACAGCCACCATGTCTGAGTAAGTACTGTACACTGGTTTTGAACCTAGCAGTAATAATTAAAATGTCTCGAACATTGCTATGTTAGTAAAAAGACTACAGCACTCTATGTTCAGGCACTTATTTTAAAGTGATTAGGACTGTCACGATGACAACATTTCACTTGCAATTAACCATTAATTAAATTTCCGTTGTGGAACATTTGGAACATGTTTGGCTTTTAGGCTTCATAACAAAAGGTGCACAGGGCAGATATGACAAATAGCTTACATCATCTAATAGCGTTAGTTTTAACAGGAAAAACAACTGATCTCCAAGTTCCAAACAATGACAATTGTGATAATGTTTTGTAGTTGTAGATCTTCTATTTTGAATATGTTTGACAGAAGAAACAATTCAATTTATTTTTTTAAGAAAACAAATATTGCGTTTACTTAAAAAAAATAATTGTGATTAGGGGATTATGTAATAATTGTGACAAATTATAAAAGCATCTGATGTCCTTGGTAACATCATCAATACTAATGTGAATCTTTACAGGGGAAAGAAAATGACATCCAGCCGTAAGCACCATCTGAAGGTAAGACAGTTGCTTTTTCAGTGTGCCAACGTGTACAACAGCAGCACGCTAGACTCTGTTTGATCAGAATGGAACAGAGCTCTTAATTAGCATCATTGGCAAAACCAGGAAGCTGGCTGTTGGGCCATCATCTGAAGTAGCCCAAGTCTACACAACTAGTAGAGAATGTAGAGGATTAATGGTCATTTTGATCTGTATGTTTGACAGTTTTGTTTCCCAAATCCAGCCTTGCATTGTGGACAAAACCAAAAGAAATCTTTAGTTTTGGGGTCTGTGGTGCTACAATGTCCTCAAACAGTGGTCCGTGGCTCAAATGCTGAATAAAAAGAGGACCCTGGAGTAAAAATGGTTGAAAACCACTGCATCACGTCATAGTAAATCAGGGTCATATTGTACGTATTCTGAGAAGAACATTTGCCCAGGAGAGGCAAAATCATTTTGCGACTGCGACCGCTATAAAAACAGTTGCGACCATTGGGCCAAAAGATTGCGACCGGTGGCACAACTAATTCATGTTATTTTCCAACTCCCGTGTCATTTTGCGCCCACGACCACCGTTGTGCCACCAGTCGTGACTGTTGGCACAAAGGTGAAGAGTGGTCGCAACAACCAGTGTTGTAGTGGTACTTTTAGAAGTGGGGGGACGCCTCTGAAAGGGGAATTCCCCCTATTTGATTTTTTTTTCTGAGAGTGTACAAATGTGAACCAAATGGACCCTAGAGGGTCCATTTGGTTCCATTTGTACACTCTCAGAAAAAAGGAAACTCGTTAACATGGTGAAACACATCTTGATGATGTCATCAAGATGTATTTCACCATGCTAATGATTTTTTTCAGACCAAAAAATATTTTAGATGTGAGAAGTGGGGGGACGCCGTCCCCCCGCGTCCCCCCTCCACTACACCCCTGGTCGCAACCGTTTGCCACTGGTCACCAACTGTCTCTCCGTCTGTCTGTGTATTGACACACATTGATGATCTCTGGATTTGTCTCCCCAATGCAGAGTCTGATGCTTCAGATCGCAGCTAACTGGCTGGAGCAGGAGGCCACAGAAGCCAGGGAGGCCAAGGAGGCCCACATGGCGGAGAACTGTCCTCCCCTTGACCTGAGTGGAGACCATGCATCCCTGATTGTAAGATGCCAGCACGATACCCAGCTTTGGCCCAATTACCCTTTCCATAGTGACAGCAGCACACATTTTACCTGTATTACACATACCGTAAGCTATGGTAACACTTAATGATTGGGACTACAATAACTTATAATCACATTCATAATAATACTTGTATTACAACACTCAATTGTTTATTATCATGTATGATATATCGTAATTGTTGAGTTTGTGTAACTTGTTCAGTTGTTTTATAATGATACACTGTGTTTATACACTATAGGAAATGTGCAAGAAAATGCTTCAGCAAATCGACAAGATTGATGAAGAGAGGTATGACAACGAGGCTAAAGTGACAAAGTCAGATAAAGAGGTACAGTATTATTATTATTATTATTATTATTATTATCTCATTTTACCTACCAATGGCAATGTGTTTCAATGACATGAGCATCATCCTGTGTCAAGCATCCTAATATGTCCTCATTCCTCCTCCCATTGATATTTAAATCAGAGACCTCTATTGTGACCAGCAGGGTTGGGAAGGTTACTTTTAAAAAGTAATGCCCTACTGTTACTGGTAATTGCTAATATATATATATATATATATATATATATATATATATATATATATATATATATATATATATATATATATATATATATATATATATATATATATATATATATATATATATATAATCGGGGTGTATATACTATAATCGGGGTTGCCCATTTTAAAAAGTAAAGTAACCGATTACTTTCAGTGTTTTTTGGATTACTTTTTAAGCAAAACCCTATTTAATTAGATAAAATAAGTTTTACTGTTCATAACCAGATCAGAATGTTGGGTCTATGAAAAAGGCAGGAGGAGCCCAGCAGGATGATCAGGTGTCATCGTGCATGTTTTAATTTGAGTATTTTACTGTTTGGTCTTTTACATTGTAAGTTATTTGTAGCCCTAAAATGAATGAGGGGGTGGGGAAAATGTAATCTAGCTTGTAACACATGTCACAATATCCCCATTAATGTAATACAGATACAGTACATTTTAAAATGTACTGTAAAAAATGTGTAACTCTAATGTCTCTAAGACTCTAATGTTTCTAAGACGTTAGAGTTACCCCAATACATGAAATCCATTACTTCCCAACCCTGGTGACCAGTGTCAGTGAGCACACTGAGTGAGCTCAGTGTGTCTGATACGGCACAGTATGTGTCAACAAGTTTCATTACTCTTAAATATAGACGACAAATGTCTGAGACGCAATAAAGCAAAACCTTAACCTTGAAACCTTGAAGAAGACAGCGACGATGTATTGATGTATTGTATGATGAATATTCTGTGTTAAAAATAGTTGCATAGCACACCCAGAAGTGGGTGTGACGCATTGTAAAGTTGTCAGTACATTTAGTCATAGTTTTAGTCATCATAGCCTCTTTATATTTTATATTATTTATATTTTAATCAGACAAAAAACTTGATGAACATTTTCAGTCATAATTTTAGTTGAAGAAATGAACACAGGACTCACTGTATGCGTTTGGAGGCCGGTCTGGCTTGGAGGGAGACGTCTGTGGAACATGTAGCAAATGGACACCTCTGACTTTTAATCATCCGCCTGTTCACAGATTAGTGACCTGAAGATGAACATCGTGGAGCTGGGCGGAGTCAAGAAGCCAGCTCTGAAGAAAGTACGTTTGTCCGCTGACGCCATGCTCCAAGCTCTGCTCGGTGGCAAGCACAAGGTCACCATGGACATGAGGTCCAACCTGAAGACGGTCAAGAAGGAGAAGAAGGAGGAGGTGAGTGACACTGAATTTCACTTGTAAGGTTGCAGTTTTGAAGGAGGGCAAGGAGTCATGCTTTTCTTTTGGCTGTTGGCTCCACATTTTGGTGGCATAATAGTACAACTAATTCACGTGTTTGTTCCAAGTCTGGGGGGAACTCTGACTTAAGGGATGTTCACACGGGTAGTGCTAAACTCACACCCTGGCAGCAGCGTCAGCTCTGCTATAGGTCTGCTCAAGAGGGGTGCTAAAAGCTACACGGAATCCAGCTCTGGTGGCTTGCGGGCGTGTGCATTAGTGCAGTTATTTCACAGGACATTGCTTGCCTGCATTCTCGCACTGCGTCTTCTCAGGACGCAAGTCCGGTTGAAAATTAGTAGACACACGTTTTGTTGATCCTTGTGTGAAAGGCCCTATACTCTGAGATTCAGTCATAGGAAGAATAATTGCCACACGTTATACAATCCCATGCAGGAAAATACTGTAAGTAAACGTAAGGCAGTCATTTGTGATGGCTATTATCCCTAGAAGAGTAGTTTCTCCACTGGGAGAGGGAGATGGGCAGAAAAAGTGTAGATTCCTGATGCATAAATATGTTTGTGGTCATGCAGGTTGCAGATGCTGGTGACTGGCGTAAGAACGTTGAAGACAAAGCAGACAGGAAGAAGATGTTTGAATCAGCTTAAAGACTTTGATGTGATCGTTCTCGGAGGCTACTGTGTTGTTTTTGAAGGGAACAATGCAGTTGCCTTTCTTTTTTCTTTTTTTTTTCGTCACAAAACTGGAAATAACGTGTTGTACAAGTACAATTAAACTATTTTTGAAATAAAACCACATTGTAACCCTTCAGTCTTTCTCAGATGGTCATTATAAATGAACGATTGGGAGGGTTTACTCGGCCTAATAGTATTTTATAGTCAGTATCTACAGTACAAATTTACTGAAGGTCAGTGACACTTGTAGGCTATAACTGGTATTTTTGTATTAAAAAACTTTTTTTTTTTCAATTAGTGATTGTTACATATATTACATATATAATTATATATTTTTCCCCCTGAAATTGTTAAACCTAAAGGATATACCGAATCCTATTATGATGTTAAACCACAAGATGTCAGCAAAGAACCTTTCAGTCAACTCAGCTCTTCTGCACAATTAGATTATTTTCCACTGCATAATGACCATTGCCAAATTGATCTCGAAGTTCTTAAAGTTCCATATTGTTATCTAGGCTTTTTATGAAATAACAACAAAAGAAGGCCATAGAACCATACAAGAAGACTCATTATTTTACCCTTCTATCAGCTTATGAGGTTAAAATGAATCATTTTAAAATTGCAGAATTTTGACAGAATTTCAGTATTAACCATAGTATATTTATGCATGTTTTATATACAATGTTCCACAAGCAATAAAGCTTTCTGAAATGTGTACATATCAGCTCAAAACGTTGAGGTGTCCAGGCAACCAGCCATTGTTTAAACATAATATTTAAACTGCATGTTTGGCATATCTTCAGATCCCCAAAGCCCTCCTCCAGCCTCACCCCCAATTGTGTAAGATTTTTTTTTCTTTTTTACATTTTTTACTGTATTCCTTCATAACTTGTACGCGGAGAGGAGAGAACCCGATAGGTCCTCCCAGGAGAGGACTTCCTCTGTGAAAATTTACGAGGTGAGTTGGAGAGGTATGGTGGTATTTTGGGCCCCCGTTGGCCTATTGGTCTGAACTGGCTCGACTTCCATAAAGAGGGCTTAGGGTTTCTGCTGAGCCAGCACTTAACACCCTATATACCCTGTTTAATCTTTTCTGTTTGTGACTTGCCAGTGTCTCCCCTTCTTCCAACAGGTCTTGTCCTGTCCTCCTCTTCACATTAGAGTAGGTGAGTGTCTCCTTTTCTACCTGTGGATATTAACACTATAGTTTCCATTGTTAGTGAAAATTAGCATATAAAAACATAACAGATACATTACCCGGTCAATCAACAGAGGAAGGTGTCTGTCATGTTATCGGTTGAATTTGAATTCAGTAGAGCATGTTGTGGTTTTGTGTGTGTGTGTGTGTGTGTGTGTTTGTGTGTGCGTGTGTGTGTGTGTGTGTGTGTGTTTAATATTGCGATGCAATGCTGAGGTGACCTGTGACCTTCGTGTACACGCGGTAGGAATTGGAGTCAAGTTGACATTTGACAAGATATTAGACGATATGATGTGTGTGATGTAGGTTCGTCTAGCATAGGTGTACAGTGACAGCTAAATGTTAATTCAGCTTTAAATTAAATTAAAGCCAAAATGTAATTTCTTATTTGAATGAATCATTATTTTTTGTTTGTCTTTTTGCTTGAGAATTACAAGAATAATAGACATTCAAATGCATGCAGTTTAAAGTCCAGCTGTTGTGCTACAAAGTAGATTGATTTGTTTTCAGAGTGGGAAATGAATCCATCATTTTAACGTTGTCTTAAAATGATAGAGGGATTAATGTGATTACAACTTTTACCAAAAGCAACCTTTTAAGCGTGCTATGGCTACCCTGTCTTGATATTAAACGGGTTGTATCATTGTCTTGGCATGCACAATGTCGGCTATTTTGATGCATGGCCAGTATATAGTTTCTGGATTTGGCTGGAGTGTACGTGTGTTAAAGTGTGTTTTGCTCATGTCTTGAGACGGTTGAATTTGGTGTTAAAGGCTCACTCTGCGTGCCGCGCTCCACATATTTTGTTCCTACATTGGTATTTGCTTTGGAGTCGTACTGAACTGCATTCTGGGAAGTCCAAATACCATGTGGGAGCTGTGCGTGGCAGGGCAACTGCTAAGTGAAAGGGCGAGTATTTGACCCTGCCATCCAAAATTAGCTGGATTTTGAATCCCTGGCAACAGGTTTTTAACGATAGTAAGATGGATCGTGTTTCATGGTGCCATGATTGATCAATAGTAAGACAGCAGCAGCAGTGTCATGTTCCTCTTGTGTGGAACAAGTGTCACTGTACTTTTGGCCACAGCATGTTGTAAGATCTAAGCTTTACTGACATATGATTTCCTCCTTTTAATCAGGGTGTGAACCAACAAACAAACAGCCAAAATGACTGAGTAAGTATCCCTTTCTTGATTTATCGACATTGCAGATTGATTAGTTGCTGTGAGCCTGTATATTGTACACTAATTTTTGAAAACGCCTTAAAAGTGTGAGAACTACTGATTGTGGAGTTATTTGTAGAATCACCCTCAGGTCGTTAAGGGCTTATATTACATAATACTAAAACATGTCATGTACCCTCATTAACTGACATGGTTTTCCCTTTCCTAAGTTCCCTGGCATTAATCCAGTCAGACCTGTGTGCACATTACAAAAAGACAAGTTGATAAAATGACAGTATTTGATAACGTCTTTCTATGATTTGCTTTATTTCCACAAGAAAAGACAGATAATTATTTCATGCATTGACTTTCATTTCTATTCGGTCAATGACAATCTGTATTCAAGTAATTTGCTTCATTTTCTCCATTTTGAATATTTCTGTGCAATGTCATTTGTCTATTATTTGTCTATACTTGTCTGTCAGTCAGTCTGTCAATGTGTCTGTCTCTCAACATCAACTTCAGAAGTTGTACAAATAATTATCGAAGAAATAAATATGATTAAAAAATAATAATTACACAATATGAAGATGATAAATAGGATAAGATTGACTTTGAAGTTCATCATCATTTCCTTTGTGGGTTTGTTTGTTTGTTTTGTTTACATTACCATCTTGGTAATGACCGTTTTCAACATGTTGGAGCATCAATGATATATTGTCTTGTGCTAATAATGGCGAACATTTCTGTTACAGGCATAAAAAGTTGACCTCTAGCCGCAGGCACCACCTGAAGGTAAGCCTCCACACTGGGGGTGTAAACCCATTAGTCCATTTGCCACAATGTGAACTCAGACATGTTGAGTACACAAAGGTTTTATGCTAGAAATGTTGAGTAGAGCATAAAATGTCATCATGCATTATCAGCATGTAATATGTCTAACTAGGTTTTTTTTCCAATGATGCTGAATCCATTACAGTTATTAGTTTTGCTCAAAAAATAGTAATTGGGATAAAAATGGCGATCAAAGTCAGAACATTTAAGAAACACACTGTTAAAGGAAAAGTTTAGAGAATGTTATAGGGACAATTTCTCCAACAAATACAAGTTAGACTAAAGTGCTGGAAAGGGGTTAGTGGAGAAGAGATCCAGTCGAACTAAGACTAGTAATTTGATTGTGTGCACTGCACTCTGCACTCTCCGAAAATAGCAGATCTACAAGCTCACGCCATGGCACAGCATACATGTTGTGAGCTTGTAGATCTGCTTTCTTTCTTTCTGTGTCTACACACACACACACACACACACACACACACACACACACACACACACACACACACACACACACACACACACACACACACACACACACACACACACACACACACACACACACACACGCGCTGAGTATAATACAGTCATTTCTAAAATATCACAGCCAGATAAAATGCATTTGCATTACATACATTGCTAGACTAAATCAACTATAGAATAAAAGCTCATGGTATTTACAATTTAGTCAACATAAATTAGACTAAAACTAAAGCATTTCAGATGACTAAAATATGACTAAAACTAAATGTAAATGTATTTGACTACAGTTAGACAATATTGAGAACCTGCTGTTGCTGCTGTGCTGTTTTACTCAATTACTCAAATTATGTTGTACACATTACAAATAAAAAGTACAGCATTAACAATTTACTTGAATAAAAGTACAAAAGTCATCAGTATCAAAATGTACATGAATATAAAAAGAGAAAGTACTCATGATGAAGTGACGTGGTTAGAGTGTTTCGTAATAATATTCAAAATCTACAAAGTAACTAAAGTTTTAAACTATTATATCTCACTCATAGTGAGTAAAAGTATGTAGTAGAAGTGAGATGTAGTAGAAGTTCAATGAAATGATAGAAGCCATAGGTTGCCATTCCAACAAACAGACCTGGCATTAGTCTGAATTACATCCTTGTCGATCTTTCTCCTCCAGAGTTTGATGCTCGCCATTGCAGCAGATTGGTTAGAAAAGGAGAAGCAGGAAATCGCAGAGGCAAGGGCGGCCTATATGGCTGAAAACTGTCCTCCCCCAGAAATGAATGGAGACCAGGCGGCACTCATGGTAAGATACCAGCAGTAGAACATACTTTACCCACAATGAAATGTGGGTAAAGTGCGTTCCCAAATGTTTTATCTTAGATCAGGGTTTCTCAAATTGGTTACCGTGGCACTCTACAATGCCGTGGAACAATTCCAGAATACTTTGATACTATTTGTAATGTATCAATATCACTTCGGTTTAAACACCATCTGCTGTATACTTAGTAACTTGAGTTGAACTGCATTCTTTTTCAATCCACAGTACACCACCAAAAACAGCAGCGCTGCCACCTCACTATGCGTCACGTTGTGAGCTTGTAGATTGGCTATTTTGGGCGAATGTTACCCCCCAGACAAGTGGTTAAACCACAATTCCAATCTGTCTTAACATATTGGATAACTGTCATATAAATTATTGACCCTGGGTAGAGGCTTGTCTTAAGGGGTTTGATATCACTGCATTTCTCAATGCAGAGGGACAAGCACTGAGGACATGTGTGGAATGGAATGCTGCCTTGACTCTTTATGAGAATTGTGTTCACTTGGGTGCCATTTTACAAATGACCTTGGAAGGTATATTCTGGCCAACAAGACAGTCTCTCCGAGTAGTAAAATTGACATTCTTCTGACACTCAATTTGCATTATTACACCACAGTGTTAAGAATAGTTTCAAAGGATTCTATTCCTATTATTTGTTATAGGAAATATCTATGATTGTCATATTTTCTACTGTAGATGCACTGATACGGTACATTTCAAGTACAACTCAATAGAAAGACTGTTAACTGTGAGTGGACGACCGCATGAAAGCATTTCTACTTTTACCATATAGCCCACATTGTTCATTTCATCAAAGCATTTAGAGTAGAGCTGTCAATCGATTAAAATATTTAATCGCGATTAATCGCATGATTGCCCATAGTTAATCTTTGATTAATCGCAATTTAATCGCATATTTTCATGAGTTCTAAATATACCTTAAATGAGTGTTTTTCAAGAATATTCATATCAAGGTCAATTATTTATTCTGCATTTGAGCCACAGACCACCATTTGATGACATTTATTTAGACTTCCAGACCTAAATTAAAGAATTTGTCAACGATATCATTCGGAACGAACATGCACATTTTGTAGAAAGTTCTCTACATTCTCTAATTGTGTAGACTTATTTTAAAATAACTTAACTGATGCAGATATTTAAAAATTATTCACCTGCATTTGGCGAAATTGAACCAAATCGCACTAAAAAAAATAATCGAGTTAACTCATGGCTGAGTTAACTCGCGATTAACTAGTTAACTCGGACAGCCTTAATTTAGAGACATAGAAATACACATACAGTATACTGAAAATCAGCAAATCATAGTGGAGGTAAAAAGAGAAATATGTCAGCATACAATATACTGTATACTATAGGGTTTAACCCATTTAGACCTTTGTCTGATTCTAAAAAAAACACAAATGGTGACCCACATTTTCAGAAAAATGATAAAATAGTATACTATACGATAGAGATGCCCGATATTGACTTTTTTACCGATATCCGATATCCCGATATTATCCAACTTCTAATTCCCGATACCGATATCAACCGATATCAACCGATACCGATATATGCGGCCTCCAGTGGTGGAAAAATAACAGAAACTATTACTATGCAAATATTTAATATAAATAAACATTTAGTATGAATACGAATTCATGTTATAGCCTAGAAATACTCCATACAACTATAAATTCAACATGTAGCCTACTTGAGTAAAGTACAAAAGTAATGGTATAAACATGACCGTAGCGCTGAGTCTACATCTCTGTAAATAGTCATAATTTCCAGTTTGTAAATACCGATACCGATATTTTCCGATATGAAATTTGAAAGCTTTTATCGGCCGATAATATCGGAGGGCCGATAACATCTGGCAAGTATACTATACGAGCAACATAATGTTACAAAATCGGTTTCCATATACAAAGGTATATCACTGAAAATGGCTTACAAGCAAACCATTTTTACATTTGTTTGCATTTTAACAGGATGTCTGCAGGAAGCTTATCCAAGCCGTGGACCGCTCTGATGAGGAGAGATACGACATCGAGGCCAAAGTGGTGAAGGGCGACAAGGAGGTACAGTACAGTACAGTACACTACAGCTGAAAAACACTGTGACAACACTGTCACAAAACACAGCCACACCCGTTAGAAGCCTCATTTATACTTCATTGCACACGTGTCACTCACAAAAAAAAATCTGTTCTTTTGTGTCAAACCACAAGGGAAGGTATTTATATTAGGCTTTAAGACGAATTCCCTCTGTTGCCATAAGTGGGATCAGGAGCCCAGTGCCAAAGCGAACCAAAGATACTATATTTATGAAGATACACAGCCTTGCTTTGGCGCCACTATAGGCGAAATAGACTACAAATGGTCCCCTAAGTAGTCATGGTTTTCTCCTCTCAGAGCCCCCTATCTGTCGTATGTCAAATTGCAGATTTGAAGTGTCTTCCTGACTCCTAACAAATCTCGCAAGAGTTTGTTGGTGGGATGCTAAAATAATCAACTTTAGTATGAATATGTTATAATTATTATATGCCTTGTGATGACTGGGTCCAGTGTTTAGTTCAGTGTCCATAAAATTAAGGAATTGATCATAATTTGTGTTTACGTTCATTCTACCATTGGAAATGAATAAACTCCAACATTCTTCCGGTCTCATAATATTGCAGCCGCCCCCTTCACCTAGAGTCAAGGAGGATCGACCTAGGAGAAGTCGCGAAGGCACCTACGGGGGAGTCCACATTGGTTCATGGGAGGAAACAGACATGCGCAGTAGATTCTAGGAAGTTTGACGCTTGCAAACCATGCATGCCATTGGTCTCTTGGATGGTTTGACTTCCTGATCTGTACTGCGCATGTCTGTTTCCTCCCATGAACCAATGTGGACTCCCCCGTGGGTGCCTTCGCTTCATCTCCTGGATTGGATACTCCTTGCCTAGAGTCAGGAAGCAAAGCAAGTTCGCCCCTCTTGCCATTGGCGTCTTGAAAGCCACTACCGGTCGACCTGTTAAAGCCTCCATATCTATCTGTAGTCTATCCTCACTCTTTGATATCCTCCATATCTGTAGTCTATCCTCACTCTTTAGAAGTGATATCCTCCATATCTGTAGTCTATCCTCACTCTTTAGAAGTGATATCCTCCATATCTGTAGTCTATCCTCACTCTTTAGGAGTGATATCCTCCATATCTGTAGTCTAGTCTAACTGGAGAAGTTATAGCCTCCATATCAGTATAGTCTAGCCTTACTCTAGGCTGTGCACCAACCCACGGTGGATTAATTTTCTTGGTGTCAGCTTGAATATTTTATAAGCTCACAAACGCATACTTTGTCCTAATTTGTGCAGGAAAAAAACAGTAATAACCGCATGCATGGGTGAGAGGGATGTAGGCTGTTTTTACCATGCATGGAGAGAAAAAATGACTGGGTTGCATCTGTACATTTTCACACTTAAGTTAATGTCTCAAGACAGATTCAGAGGTCTGCAGCTAACGTAAATCGCACAGAAATAGCATTTCTCTACTAACCTCTCTTTCTCTACTTTTTTCTATCAGATTGAGGAGTTGAAATTGAAAGTGGTTGAGTTGGCCGGAGTCAAGAAGCCAGCCCTGAAGAAAGTACGTATGTCTGCTGACGCCATGCTCCAGGCTCTGCTTGGTGGCAAGCACAAGGTCACCATGGATCTGAGGTCCAACCTGAAGACGGTCAAGAAGGAGAAGAAGGAGGAGGATGTGAGTGTCAATTTGACAAACACAAATATATAACCTAATCCTTTCATAGGGCCCCATGATGTACTGTATATCACTGCCATAGTGTAGTTATATGGGCTAATCTGGTGTTTTTGTTCCTTTGTTTCAATTTGTTTATACCAAGCACTCGGGTGGCTACAACAGTGTTGTAGTGGCACTTTTAGAAGTGGGGGGATGCCTAGGGATATTCCACTTTCAAAAAAAACTTTTGGTCATTTTATGGTCTACTCAGTCTCATGTGAACACACCGGACAGTTTATAAGTTACTCCTTTCAGTATTTAGATATTTGATGTTCATTTGTACGCCTCCAGCTCCTTCCTATACAAATCCATTATAACTTAAAACTCCATTTTAACCATGACAGATTATTTGAAAACAACCCATCTTTTTTCTGGTGAATGATATTGTCCTCCTAATATGTGAGAAGGCAGTGGAATTTCATTTACTGTTCTCATTTATTTTAAAAATATTGTTTTGGAAAATGTAGCCGCCTTCATATTTGGGCATGCCCACCCAAATGAATAAAACAATATTTTAAAAAATAAATGAAAACAGTAAATGAAATTCCATGGCCCTCTCACATATTAGGAGGACAATATCAGTCACCAGAAAAAAAGATGGGTTGTTTTCAAATAATCTGTCATGGTTAAAATGGAGTTTTAAGTTATAATGGATTTGTATAGGAAGGAGCTGGAGGCGTACAAATGAACATAAAATATCTAAATACTGAAAGGAGTAACTTATAAACTGTCCGGTGTGTTCACATGAGACTGAGTAGACCATAAAATGACCAAAAGTTTTTTTGAAAGTGGAATAACCCTTTAAGACGTGCACGCACGCACGCACACATGCATGTGCATTTGCATGTACCTGCGCAACGCACACATACACACTATTAAAAAGACACAGACAAGTATAGCATATTGAGAAAGTTGGTTTAAAATAAAAGTAAATGACAAGTCAAAAAAACATATTTTTGCCCCAAAAATATTTTAAATGTGAGAGAAGTGGGGGGACGCCGTCCGCCCTCCACTACACCCCTGGTTGTAAAGTACCTGCACTACCAGGGAAGACTCAGAGTAGTAGTTCCAATACACCTCTGGCTATGTCATTATGCAAATGAAAGAGGAGAGATGCCGGGGAGGGAGCTTGATATTCACCACGACACGATACTATTATACTGTACCTGTCTGTGTTGGGAGGGGGGAGTAGGAGGGACGTGTGTGTGGGGAGGAATTAATTGACATAAAACAAAGAAAGAAGAACCCCATTCCAACTTGTCTGCTCAGGGCTGCCATGTCAGTAACACATGTTTCCTCTGCTCAACAGGCACCAGTTGGTGACTGGCGTCAAAACATTGAGGACAAGGCTGACAGGAAGAAGATGTTTGAGACATCCTAAAGACACCAGGGGTTACTGGCTGGCAAGGACTAGGAGAAGATGTTTGCATCTGAGGTCTGACTGACTGATTTTGCTGTTTTATGTTGGCATAGAATACAGGGTCTGACTTTAATGTTGGGGGTTTGTTGTTGTTTGTTGTTATTGTTTTGTTATATACAGTCATGCACTGTACACAGCTATGTCTCTGATGAAGGAACTCTAAAAGAAAATGTACAGGCTTCTTGGGGTCATTTTAAATAAATGCTTTAATTTAATACATAGTTTGTTTTCTACTTTTGTATGACAATCTAGTGACAAGGGGTGCTGGTGACAAGGGTGCTGATGAGTTTCTTTTCTCTCATTCATTCTGCAGACGATAAACTGCTCTCCCATATTTTTTTATTTATTAGCCAAAGATAGTGAACATTTTTCATTGGGTTCTGATGGAATGTGTGTATACTTTCCCTTTTCCCTTTCTTCTTGTTACATTAGAAGGTGATTTTACAAGACCAAAGCTGTCTGACAAAATGAGGTTTCTTAAGGTAATAGATAGTTGGTTTTCCAGTGAACTGCAAGACCAAAATATCCTAAAATGTTCTGGTCTTAAAATGTTATATGACAGGATGCTTTCCTATGGACAGAATAGAGTTCAAGGGAGATACAAAAAAACTACTTCAGCTACAGAACCATTGGGGTTGACGCACACAGGTCCTTGTGGTTGGATCTGTTGTACATTCATAATTGTAAACGACACAGACCTTCACATTTATGGAACTGTCCTGATAGTTGGCATAATGATTTAGAATGCCTTAATATCCTGAAAGAGTTTTTTTTTTTGTTTAATACACAAATATTTTTATGAACCTCAAGAGGTCAGTAGAGTCACTATTACAATTACATTTCCTACTGCAAATTGTCCCCAAAGGTAAAACTGTCATGCTTTCACACTTTACCAATTAACAATATGGTCTACATGGTGAGAATCTCTTTAAGGGATAATGTGTGTTATGTTTAATCAAAGGTACCGACACCTTAATCTTTATATTATTGCCTGAGACTCATACATTTCCCAATTGTCATTCAAAAAGAGGGGGTCCTGCACACTGTCTTCACTTATAAGTCGCTTTATTCAGGATAATAATAATAATAATAATACTTAGACTTATATAGCGCCTTTCAAGATACCCAAAGCGCTTTACAGACTATCCCATTCACACCCTATCACCCATACATACCGGTGATGGTAACTACGTTGTAGCCACAGCTGCCCTGGGGCAGACTGACAGAAGCGTGGCAACCAATCTGTGCGCAACGGCCCCTCCGACCAACACCAAGCATTCACGCACAATCATAACTCATTTACACTGCATGTTTCATTCAGGTGGGAGGAAACCGGAGTGCCCGGAGGAAACCCACGCGGTCACGGGGAGAACATGCAAACTCCCACAGGTCGTACTGGGAATCGAACCCAGCACCTTCCGAGACCGGGAATCGAACCCAGTACCCTCTTACTGTGAGGCAGTGATCTTAACCACTCTGCCACCGTGACAACATTTCGGTCTAAACGACCTTCAGCAGGTAGATACCCCATGAAGGTTGTTTAGACTGATTTTAAGCAACACAATTGAAGTGGTGTCCCATTGTGTTGCGAAGTACACCGTGTTAGACAATTCTGTTTACAAAATGATGTTTAATACAGGATATTGTTATTTTATTTTTACACATTCATTGTCAGACAATCTTTCATCAGGCATCTACCTGATGGTCGTTTAGACCGAAACGCCATCCTGAATAAAGCGACTTATAAGTGAATACAGTGTGTAGGACCCCCGCTTCTTTTGATCACTTGCATTTGTTTGCTGGCTCCGACGCACCTGTCCCTGTAGGTGTGCACAAGGTTTTTTCTACACCAGTTGTCATGCAAGACAATGAATCTATCATTTTACCACATTCTATTATCTTCGCAGTGGTGTTCAATTGTGTTGCGTAAAAAAAAAACAAAGCACACTGTGTTAGACAGTTCTGTTTACAAAATGATGTTTTATACAGGATATTATCATTATTTTATTTTTACACATTACTTGTTACTCATTGTCAGACAATCTTTCATGTACTTAAATGGAAGTGATGCATATATGACTAAAAACAAACATGGTTGGTTACTTATATTCTCGGTAATTCAACAGACTGAGAAAAAGTGTTACCTGGATCTGTGTGTGTGTTCCGGACACTTTTCCGCAAACAAAGCGAAGGCAAAAGCATTTATTTTATGGATCTCCACTTTCAAACACACTTGATCTTCAATGCATTGGGTTAGTGAGAGCCTTCACAGCAATACAGTATCAGGAGCCATCTTGCAGGAAAGCTAAGGAGCCCAGTGGAGCGGGGTTGGGCTGGAGTGTATTTCAGGAGCTCGCAGAGCTATTGGTCTGACTGGGAATCCACTTCCATAAACAGGACCTGGGCATTTTGCTGAGACATCGCAACTCACCATATATACCCTAATTCACTTTTCACTGTGGCTGTGGCACTTGTATTCCTCTCCCTCCATCAAGTGTGTCTCATCATCTGCTTCTTCTCATATAGGTGAGAACTCTACATTTTCCCCAGCTTTCTTTCTTTCTTTTTTCACCCTCTGTTTATTACTCCATCTCTCTCTGAGAATGGCCATCTTTATTCACAATAGGGAATAAGATGTGGCAATGAGTGGCACAGAAGTAGACCGATTTTGACACAACATATCACTTTAGAAACTGATTGACAGCAAGGCAGAAAGACTTCAAGGAAAGCAGTATATTATTGTTGTTCCTGGAAGTGAGTTTGACACTTGGATGTTTTTTGGTGACATTTGACCTTTTCCTGACAGACCTAGATTTATGCGTTCATTTCCAGACGTTATGCCCTGGGTGCTGTGCTTTGCTTTCAGAGGTAGACAGTGAGTATGTCAAGTGGAAGCTGAGGCTTGTAATTGCTAATTAAGTTGTTAAAGATGTTATCCTAACCCTGCACTCTCCAGGTTAATGGATGTCTTGTAAAGAAGTGATTTGTGCTGTAGTCATCCGTTGTATTTTTGGATTCTTGATGCTATTATCCATCTAGACTGGCGTTAATAGTGCATTTTGGGATTTTTGACACTAGCATCGAGCAAGCATCGAGCAAGCTTTTTCATAATGTGGCTAATGTAATTTCTGTGGATTCTGTGGATTAAATATTTTCTGGATGTTTTGTTATTCCATTTGGAAATATCTCTCATTGAGTTATCTGGATATACCTTTCAATTAACTGGTGTGAGACTGACTACTGGAGTAGGGGGTTTGGGAGATGCAATTCATTTATTCAAGCTAAAGATATGGGTTGGCTATTTTACAATTCATTGGTTTAAGTGTGACACATTTTTACCTGGTGTAATAAACTATGATATACACTGTAGTATCAACTATACTTCTTACAATCTAAATCTATATGAATCTAAATGAATAATCCACAATGGAATGTTTGATAAACCAAGATCCTGGAATGAGTCTAAACATAATATGAAAAAACAAATAAATGTGTGCATTGGAACGCATTTTAGCATGCTTCATTTAATTAATTGGCTCTGTTCAGAGATGTCATTTCCATATTCAAGTGTCATGAAAATACGAGCTTCTCATAAACACTTTGGGAGCGAGGGAGCACCTGATACTGTGCATCCAGATTTAGTTCAATCATCATCATCTCAGAGCTTCAGCTGCGGTAAGAAGATCGTGTATCTCAAAAGAATTTGGAGGCTCTGCAGAGTACAGTAAACCACCCTCTCAATCCACCTGCCTCCATGTCTGGACAGCCTCATCATCAGAAACCAACCACATACACCGTCATTTACTTAAGTACAAGTACAGTACTTGTACTCGAGTAAATTTACTCATTTCTGAGGTAGGCCTACTATAGTATGTGCTGCATTGCGACACAATGAGCTATTTGTGAGCTACAAAAGGTTTATTGGAAAATTTGTAAAATGGGACATTCTTCATGATTTTGATGTACATACTTTTGGTCTCAAGTGAATTCCAGACTTTTTCCCCCAACACATTATCAGAACCTGACAACTCTGTTAACGTCTAAAGCCTTGTTTATACTAATCTTGTTATGCACTGCAGTGCCAGAATATAAATCTTAAAAGGTGTAGGGTATGTGAATTTCTTTGGGTAAGTGCTATAGGGGGGACATGGGGAGTATAGGCAAGGTCCACACAGATACCCCCACCCAGAGCACTGATGACATGGAGGAGAGAACAAGTCCACAGCATCCCCGGCGGGAATCGAACCCAGGACCTTCTAGCTTTGAGGCAATAGGGCTACCGATCTGCGCCACCGTCCTCCCCGAATATTTATCGTTTTAACCAAAAAGATATCACTTACCCCACAGTCACTTACCCATAAGTTCTACAGATGTTTACAAGTGGTCCATGACATAAATGTTTTGTTGCCTTTTTTGTTCCTTTTTTTCCTGTGTCTTCAGCAGTGTGGTGAACCGACAAAACCGCCAAAATGTCTGAGTAAGTAACTGGCATGTTTTTTGTTACTCAAATTGTCAGGACAAGACTAATATTATTTGTGATGCTATGTATATACTACAGTATTCAGTTCAAATATATTTCCACATTATCTTTCAATTGAATGTGTTGGTGGTGGATGTGTGTATGTTGGATACAGTATAGCACTTCTATTTGTTTCAAATGTTAAGTGGGTTCTGTTTAATATTTATCATTCTTATCCGCAATTTACATTCTTATAGAGAAAAGTAAGTAATTCGTTCAATTCGATCAATTCATGAACTTACTAATCGTTGCATACATGTATTTTCATGTATTTTTAAAATACAAAATACGTATTTGTATCTCAAATACATTTCTTTGACCGATATTTTCATTTTGTATTTTGATACATTTTTTTTTCTTTTTTTGACAAAGTATTTGTATTTTCTATCAAATATGTTCACCCATCTCTGCTGATGAGTGGATGCTGATTTGTCAAAAGAAAAAAAAAAACATTGTATGGTCAGTTTGTGATGTTACAAAACAGCAACGGTAATGTTTTCAATTGTGAAGATGCTGTACATCAGTGACAGGCAACAGCTTGCCCTTGGGGCAAAACTGGCCCCGCAGACATAATATCTTGCGCTTGGTGTATTATACTTAACATAGTAATGATACTCTATGTTGAGTGTGACAACACATGGAGAATTATTGGCCCAGGGACAAGCTTAGTTGCCTGCCTCTGCTATACATTATAGGCTCTGGACCACCTATATACGTTTGTACTTTATTCTTGTGCATGACACTTGAAATGTACAATAAAGCAATGGTGTGTAATGTATTCGATATGTGCATGCTAAGACAAAAGCATGCCTGGTAGCATGTTTAGATTTTGTTTGTGTGGAATGTGGTTGTGGAATACAACCACAATGAAAGAGTCTAAAAGTGTGCCTTTTTAACCTTTTAACCTTTGCTTTAAAATACTTGATTTTTGTAGGTGCTTATGAAACATATTGCTAGTTTGACGACTTTGAATGCTATAATTTTAAAATAATAACCAAAAATAGAAGACATAGTGTCAAGCATGCATTGAGATATTGTACTGTAGATCTTCTATTTTCCCTGTGCAAAAAATGCCTCCATAGAACCTCCTTTCTTCTATGGAAACCAAATGGCTGAAGTTTAATCCAAGGATTACCTTCCCTGCCCTAACATGCACTGCTGTAGCTAACAAAAACATTAACAATAGTCCTTCTTTCTTATTGTCATAAATCTTTTTTTCAGGAAAAAGATGCCATCGAGTCGCAGCAAGCACTTGAAGGTGAGTCTATAGTATAGTATTTTGAACCCTGAATTCTCAAAGCAAGGCGTTGCAGGGTTTTTTTCCTCATGCTTTTCCTATACTTTTTATTTGATGAATATTGGTGATGTACTGTTGTCAAACTCTGCCCAAACCTGGCACGGCCCAAACCCAAGCAGGCCGGACCCAACACTTTAGGCCCGGGCCGTGCCTAACATTTATGTTAATCAGTAGGATAATATGTACTTGATACATTTATTAAGTAGCCTATTGGTATTTAGGTAAAAGTAGCCTATGACCACCAAGATCAGAACATCAGACATAACCTATACTATGTGTTGTCTCTTTAGAGCTTGATCCTTCAAATTGCTGCTAATTGGTTGGAGACGGAGAAGGCAGAAAATATTAAGGCCAAAGAGGATTACATGGCTGAGAACTGCCCTGCCCCATCGATGAGTGGAGACCTGGCTGCACTGCAGGTACAGTATATAGCTGTTTCCATTGAGACCATGCATTTCCATGCTAGCATAATGGGATTTCAAGTCAATCGAGTCATACTATGTAGCTACAATTACATTTCTATAGCAATAATGTGCCTACATATATCAAATAACATTGATGAATTGCATATGTTAAGTATTATTATATATAATAATACATAATAATATATGTGTCAACAGGAAGTTTGCAAAAAGCTTATGTCACAAATTGACAAAATTGATGAGGACCGGTATGACGCAGAGCAGAAAGTGGGAAAAGGCAACAAAGAGGTAAATATTATACCAGCATTGCAAAAATCCTCCATACATTATCTTTAAAAATAATCAAAATAGTAGAAATAGCATGTTTACAAGCCTACAATACATTGCAATGCGACACATTGTAATCTTGTATGCTATTTCCACTGTCAGTCTCGTCTTTGTGTATTTTGGTTATTTGTCCCTGTCTAAAAGCCAGCAACTGAAAAAAGAAGGGACTCCCACAGTGCAATGTTTTGGCCTGTACAGTTTTCATCATGCCCGACTTTTTACAGTGCAAAAGACTAAATTGCCATGCATTTCTCCCTGCCAGGGTTGTGCACACTATAGTGAGCAACCTGACTCTATGAGCAGAATGGAACAGAGCTGTGGGTAGTAACACCTTTGAACTTAAGGAAGTAGGGAAGGAGCCTGAGCTCTTTCCAAAATGGTGTGTGAATACAGCGCATTGTTCTCTCTCACATACACAGATTGAGGACCTGAAGATCAAAATGGTGGACCTGGGTGGAGTCAAGAAGCCCGCCCTGAAGAAGGTGCGCATGTCGGCCAGCGCCATGCTGACTGCGCTGCTGGGCACCAAACACACGGTGAACATGGAGCTGAGGGCCGGACTGAAGCCCGTCGCCAAGGAGAAGAAAGAGGAGGTGAGGACAAGCACATAGATATACGGCCGTAGAGAAAGTTCACGTCGAATTACAAATTCTAGACGGCTTTCTTGTTCACAAACATTCAGACTGCACTTGTTTTAGGGGAGCGCCGGTTTGAGTTCAGTCAACCTCCACTAGTGTGTCAGAGATGTCACTTACTGTAGTGAGACTGATTTATATACTGCACCCCGCCATGTCTATACACTTTGTTGTACAGTAGTTCAAACAGGCCTATTATTAGTAATTTTAGTGTGAGCTACTTCTTCACGCGTCTAAAACATCTTGGCATCTCGTCTTGTCTTTGCAGCCTGCAGAGGCCGTTGGCGACTGGCGTGCAAACATCGAGGAGAAGGCTGACAGGAAGAAGATGTTTGAGGGTTAAACGCCGGAGCATCCACACTCTTCTTGTTTTGTCGTGCTGTCTATTTATGAACTTCACTTCACTGTCTTATTTCTGCGTTGGATGCCTGCCCAGATGTCTACCACCAGATGTGTATTTGGTTCTCAAGTCCCATAGAGCTGCAATACGCGTATTCACATGCGTATGACCTCGCCGCTGTTGCTTTTCTTCAGCATCGGAGCGAGGGAGTTGTCAGAACGGTTGCAAAGATGGCCCTTATAGTCGTTCAGATGGTTCTCTGTATTTCGTCGATGGTTTATGTTTGTGTTGCACATTGTCGGGTTTGATGGAGGGAGGAGAGTATGTATTGGTTTATTGGTAGGTTTCTGTCGCCTCTCAATGCTTTCCATCTTGAAAATCTCTTAAACATTCTGGGAACACATCAATGCAACCAAAGTTGTAAAATTGTATACAAAATGAAATAAATTTGTTAAATACGATATATTTCTTTCTGTGTGTGTGCGTGGCTGCGTGCACATGTTTCATTCATATAAAAAATCTTACAAAAAAAAATCTGAACGAAGCACTATTGATCCTCTGAAGAAAATGGTTGTAACTCAATTGACATTTCCTCATTTTGATTGCAAGTTTGCATGTGTTTAGGGTTTCGCCCTACAATGACCTTATTGATGGCAGTAAAGCCCTCTGGGAAATGATAAGATATAAGATAAGATAAGCCTTGGCAGTGTTGCTATGTCCTCTTATTATTGGGCATTTTATGGGTGTTTATTTTTGGGGGGCACTAGCCCTTCCTAGCTTTAATGGTTGTGTTTTTCAACACACCATAGACAATGAAGAGGAATTAATTTGTTTTGAGGCCTAGTATGCGTGACAATAGAGACACAATGTCAGCCTATAGAGCCATTGTTACAACAAGGTTACTGCATTTTGTCTCCGTGGAGAAATTTTCTTGAACATACAGACTTGCAGCTGTACATACAGTACATTACAAAAACAATACAGTGCAGTACAGTATTGCACACCGGTTAGTGCACCTCCATAGGGCTACACATCACCCCCAATTTAGTAACATTTAGTTTAGTAAAAAAAAAAAAAAAAAAAGAATACATACCGGTAAAGTACCAGAGACAACATCCAGTGTACAATGAGGAACACCTTAGCAGCATACAGTATTAACTCTAAACTTGTAGTCTAGACTTTACTGGACTTACACTTACTTACTCCAGACTTACAGAAAACATAATTTATGAAAAGTATTTATGAGAATCTCTATGGGAATGAAAAATGGTGTTTCTATCTGTACTTCTGTAGCACCACAAAACAGCCTGTTATGCCCAGTGCTTGTATCATTATTTTCAGTACATGGCAGACAGCTATAAACAGGATAAATACTGAGGTGCTGGCCATCAGCACTCATCTTTGCATTACTGAACACATCTACCAATTCAAAATGTGAAGCAATGCATGAATGAATATAATGTATTATCTATCGGCAGCAATAGCGAGCACGGCACAATATTACCGAAAGAAAGAGACATACAATGCATGTGAAACTCAGTTCCATCTGAACTGAGTGGTGCAAACATTCTTTGTTCTGTGCTTCTACAGTTGTATGGTTATGGTACAAAACACTGAAGACCTTAAATTAGAAAACTAACCACAGGAGCAGCGCACATTTGACAAGCATTTTCGACCACATGTCTAATCTGCATGTGCAACTGTGGATTGTTTGACTACTGTCTGTTAGATCATTGGCTGTTGTTGCTACACTGTTATCTGTACTGCATAGTGCACTGTGCTCTGTGGTGGACAGTGGTGTTACACATTGGTGTAGTGGAGGTGGGACGCGAGGGGACGGCGTCCCCCCCACAAAAATGGTATGGGGGTGACTTCATCACCCCCATACAATTTTTGGCTACAAAAATTTGGTTATATTAGGCAAGTCAAAGGATCAATAATAACATCAGACTCAGAGAGTTTGCTGTTGGTTTAGTGGTGTGACAACTAGTTAGTTAGTAGCAGTAGTAGTGTTTTTAAGCATTTCAATTATAAGCCCTATATTTGAAAATTGGGTTGTTTGCATGCCATCATGCTTGGTGGGGCAGTAAGGGAATTTAGGGGGGCATTGCCCCATGCCCATGCCTAGATCCGCCCCTGCTGGACGCAGTGTTCTCAGTTCTCACCTCCAGTACCTCACTCCTCCCACTGGCCAACAGACACCCTGCCGCTCCTTTTATGGTCACCGCGCTCCACATTTAACGGGTCTCCCCTCAGCCCCCCGGTGCAGCCGGGAGGTCCTACTAAAGTTACCCCCAAGGAGCTTGAATGCCCGCTGGGGGCAAGATGTCCCGCTAAGAATAACCCCCAGGCCTCCTGGAGAATGCGCCTGGATGCCACAGAGCTATGTTGGGAGGCTCTGACTTCACCCGTCTCTAACCTGTTAAAACCCACAAAGCATCTGTGTAATTTTAGATATTTATAGACCAGGGGTTTTCAACCTTTTTCATACCAGGGCCCACTATTTATTCAGAATTTCAGCCACGGACCACCATTTGATGACATTTTAACCCCACAGACCACAAACCATAAGATTTCTTTTGCTTTGGGCTGGACTTGGGGGGGGGAAACAGTCAAACGTACAGACCAAAATGACTATTAATCTTCTAGTAGTGTTAAGATGATGAATATTTTAACTCTTGAGAGTGTAAAAAGGGTTACAACTGGTTTTACAACTTAGCTGGGGACCACCTGGAACATTCTCAACCCCTGTATAGACTATTTGGAAAACTGTTAGTGGTTCACTAAAACGGAAGATGCAGTATACACACGCTTGTGGCACAATACACTTTTCTATGAAACATCTTATTGTATGAAAATGTTTAGGAATTTATTTTTCACAAAACTTCTGTGGGACTTCTGGGGACGTCCTTGACTCAAATGATTTTCAAATGATGGGGGCTGCAGAGTTTAGAGTTTAGAGGCAAATACACATCATTTTGGGGGTCCTTGGGGGCACGTAAATGGTAAATGGTGTCATTTATACAGCACCTCTATCCAGAGATTGTGATTGTGAGATTCACCCATTCACACACACCAATACCAGAGGAAATCATACCAAGGAACCAACCTGCACATCAGGATCAAATAGGGGTTCAGAGTCTTGCTCAAGACACTTTGCCAGTAACTCTATCGCTGATCCACTGCTGCTGCTAAAACCCTGCTTACAGGATGCTGATGGAACCACAGTGCCACGTGCGACCACAACCACCATCCATCCACTGGAACTCGGTAGGGTCAAAGTCGACTGTTTTATACTCTTAATGCACTATTTACATTATTATATTCACTTGGAATATTCACTTGGAATTCAAAGAACCCCCCCCCCCCCCCCCCCCCCCTATAAGTCTTGTAGGGGTCCATGTGATTCCATACAGCCCCAGAGGTTCATGTCCAGGTTACAGGGTATGTTGAGTCCTGTTGGCGAGGTGAAACCAAACCACAGACATCAACCTGGGTTGGCTATGTGTCATCGCTGCTCCGTCAACACGGATCAACTATACATTTTGTCAACATGTTTGTCGCATTAACCACTTAAGCATATGAACGCCTAAGTGTACCTATTGTAGGGCAAAGGGCATTTTGGCCATAGTGTAGCCGATGTACTGTACAAGCTCACAAACACATCATGTTGTGACCTGTTGTTGAGCCTAAGATATTTTATATTAAGCGGTAAAATTCAACAGTATATACTTTGTTTAAAGCGATATTCCACTTTCAAAAAAACTTTTGGTTATTTTATGGTGCACTCAGTCTCATGTGAACACACCAGACAGTTGTAACTTAATTTAGTTATAAATATTATATATTTGGGTATGCCCACCCAAATGAATAAAACAATATTTTAAAAATAAATGAAAACTTTAAGTGAAATTCCACAGCCCTCTCGCGTATTAGGAGACAATATCATATCACCAGAAAAAAGATGGGCTGTTTTCAAATAATCTGTCATGTTTAAAATGGAGTTATAATGGGTTTGTATAGGAAGAAACTCGAGGCACTAAAATGAACCTCAAATATCTAAATAGTGAATGGAGTAACTGTCTGGTGTGTTCACATGAGACTGAGTAGACCATAAAATGACCAAAAGTTTTTTTGAAAGTGGAATACCCCTTTAAGGCCCTAATGTCTTACTGTGCCATATGCTGTTTTTGTCTAATAAGGTGTTCAACCAATCAAATCAATCAATCAATCAAAACAGGCTAACAAGGGCTTTACTTTTCGCCCCCCTTTCCTCCCTTCCAAAAATAGTCGGTCACATGATGTGACATGTCCATCTGCAATTTTCACAGTATGCTCACCTATTATGATGGCATGCCCTGAATAGAAACACTAGGCCAGGGCTTTAGAAGTGGCAACAGGAACATTTATGTTGTTACTAGCTAAGAGGCTGTTGAAAACTCTAGTCCATGCTAATACAAAACCATTTTAATAGCATCTAGGGAAATAAAGGAGGCTTGGTCTCTCTCCCTCTCTCTCAGTGTCATCCGTGGTGGAAAGTAACATTTACTCTACTCCACTAAAGGTTTTTTTCCCCCACATCATTTGAGTATTTCTAAGTGTTCTACTGCTCCATCATAATTCAAGAAAACATGACAAGAAAACCTTACTCACTAGTTAATAGCAGATCTACAAGCTCACAACATGTTGAAATGGTGTATGCTAGAATTAGCACCACTTAATTAAGAAGTCTACACTGTATGTTTTGTTTGCAAAATCCAGCCTGGAATTGTGGACAAAACAAAAATAATTCTTTAGTTTTAGGTCTTTTTGGTGAAATTGTCATCAAATGGTGGTCCGTGGCTCAAATGCTGAATAAATGGTGGTCCCTGGTGCCAAAAGGGTAGAAAACCACTGCTATATATTGTATTTTGATGCCGATACCTTGAAGTACAGTAGTAAATTTGGATTAGTGGACCTAACAGATCCTCTCCTTGTTATTGGACGACCTCCAGGTAGTGATGTCATGTCAGGCATCAGTTTCCTCAGTCGTATTCATGCCGTTGGGGTCAGGTTATATACTGGAAAAGTACTTTTCATTTAAGTATTTTAATATCAGTACCACAATGTGGGAGCAGGGGTGTTTTTGTCATTTGGCAGACTACCATATGCAGTTTCCTAGGGTGTCATGAGGGGAGGGGGTGACATGCTTTAAAAGAATACCAGGCTAATAAGACTAATATGGATAAATACATTATACTTGTCCTCTATAACTAGAATTGAACATTTTTAACACATATAATATGTTCTATAATATTATGTTCTATAATGAGATTTTCCCCGGGGGCTCCAGGGAAAAACTTGCCTAGGGCTCCAAATTGCTTAGAAACGCCACTGTGTGGGAGAAGCCCAGAATGTTGTATAAGATTTGAAAGTTTGAAAATAGTAGATCTATAAGCCCCTGAATGTCACATCACGGTGTGTTGTTTGGTTGTACAGTAGATTGCCCATCTTCAAATAGATAATATGCCGGTAGTTTGTTTGTTAATGGTAATAATTCAAACCTACAAAGTAAGTAACTCAGTAACTAATGTTTTCAAATAATTGTATATTTTGAAAAAACAAACAAACAAAAAAAAAAAACAGTAAAAAGTAACTCCACTTTGTACTGGAGTAGAAGTGGAGTAAGTAAGGACGGAAAATTGGAAATACTCCAGTAAATTAAAAGTTCCTCAAAAGCACAGCACTTGAGTTTTTAGTTACTTTACATCAGTGATTATAAGTCAGTTCATGCATAATGATTGGCACAAGTCGACACATTAAAATGCATGAGGCTATACAGTACATTTTAAATTCGGCCTGTAATGTTTTCCCGCTGCCACATACAGTATGTTTTCTGTCACAACATTGGCCTGCACACGGTGTGAACATGTGAGTTCTGAATATACACTGTATAGCTCTCCTTTTAGACTGATTTTTATTTTGGCCAAAGGGAAGAGGCTTCCCTTTGGCCAGGAGTATATGGGTGAAAGGGAAGACAAAACCAAACAGATGTACTGTTCTACTCAGGGACATTCTTAACAGAGCTGGTCTCCAGCTATAGACTATAGGTCCTGTAACAGAGTTTAGTGTCTTAATTCCACTTGCTCCCTAAGTAAGAGCAATTCTTACTGGTTAGTCGTTGTCACCTCAGTGGTAAACAGACATGGGCGTCCATGTTAGAGCAGTACTAATCTAAAGAGCAGTACTAATTTGCCCAAGCCAATGTACAATGTGTTGTCTACAACACAATGAACAATCTGACAAAAATTACTTTGTATTAAAAACTAATTTAGTTTGGGATGACACTATGTGACTAATTGAATATACAAAGCCTCACTACTTCATCAGAAAAGCTGTAGGCTACAGCAGGACACTTCAGGAGACAATTCAAATAAAATAAACTCGACTGGTTTGCACATTCTTGCTTGGCAGGTGTGACTGATGTTTCCACTTTGAACTTCCTCAGAGTATTTAAGATATTATAGGCAACTTTATATACCTACAGTATATTTTTTACGCTTTTCCCCTACAAAACAAAAACGTTTACTCTGTATGACACCATGATTTAGCATTAGGCAGTGCAGACCATTTGAGCACTCCGGTTTAGTTTATTTGGCTAATCTCTCCAGAAGTATAGCTCGGGTATTAGGTATTTACTGATAGTTCAGTCAGGACAACTCAAGAAGGGTTTAATATTCATTTATTGAATATAAAATAAGCAATATATTTATCATGGTTTGGCGGATGAATTGGATCTGCTTTTTGGGTACTCAGATCAAGCGCAACAGTCCTGACCTTAAGGACTCCGAATCCCCCGTACCCAAAGGGCAGATCCAAATCTACAGGTGGTAGCTGGGGTGGAGGAGGGTTAGCAGCAAAATGATTAAGCATAAGCAGAACAGCAGTATCAGAGTGAGCAGCAGCAGCAGCAGCAAGCAAGCAGGAAGAGCAATACAAACTTACAGTTTAAATAGCCTGTGAGAGCCTGTGATTGGATGAAGTCAATCATGTGAATGTGATGCTGAGGCGGCCCTTTAAAGGGCCGGCAGCGACTGCACTGAGGTTTCCTGAATGAACTTGCTATGCGCTTGTCTATGACCAGCGCACCGCTCATTTGTAGAGCACTGACAACCCTTCTACCTTCTGCTGGCTGAAGCACACTGGTCTTAACTTACTATCACTACTACATGTACTGTAGATGTACAGTTGGTACATTTAGCATGTTTAGGACAACCAGTAGTCTATTCATCACAATAAACATACAGAAATATAGCATGTTGACACTAGATAAAGTGACTGGTGATTCTTAGCCATAACAATTTGGTATAGATATCTACTGTAGAGTCACACAGGTTGAGTTTATGGAGTTTAGATGGCTTACGTGCCTCAGATAGCCATAAACAAATGGGTAAAGTGGCCTTCTGGAAATCATGTCCCCCCGGTTCACTCCACCAGCCATTATGTTCCATAGAGTCCTTGAGCAAGACACTGCTGCTGCAGTTTCACTGTACAAAAGTATTAATAGCACCCACCTCTCCAAATAGTTAGGAATAGGATGGGCATAGTAGTAGTGATTACTAGAATAACTAGCAAATACAAATAAAATACCTAAAATGATGATGTTGTAATGGTTTTTCAGTTCACCCACCCCGCCCTCATAAAGTCTATAAGACATGTGGTGTCTGTAATATAGATCCTTAAGAACGCAAAGAAAAAAAAAAAACATGGAGGGTAAAGTAGAGATTGATTACAGAATAGGGGACCACCCTTCCAGGAGTGACGAGTGTCAATATCAAAATGTAAGACATTAAAGCCAATTGGTAAAGTTACAGTAAGAGTGACACAGTATCAGTGTCCAGCAAAAGTAAAGTAAAGATATTACTCTTCCAAATGTTTAATAAGTAATGCGTTACTCTGCCAAAACATGCCTCATTATGTTTGAGCTTGTTGTTGTTGCATGTGAAAATAGAATCGATTCACAAGCTGCCAACAGATCACAACAGAGATGAACTGTAGTTTGTAGATCCTAATCAACCACAGCATTCTGCACACACGACATACACTACAAGTTGTTGCAGTATCAGTCTCTGCAGCCTTGTGAGTCTGTCAACCTAAGGCCAGTTGCCGTCAAACGGTTGGTTGAAGAGCTCATAGCTCTCACCAGACATGACCCATGAGTCATGACTCAGTTCTCCTGCAGCATCGTCAGGCCCAAGGGGAACTCGGGCCGTCCAGGATGGATTGCCTTGTCGTGGCACATTACCAAGTGCCCCTAAAGGCAAATAGCCACTCCATGAGCTCATGCTGTAGAATAGAATGTAGCATGTTTCAATGCTCGGACCTCTTCCTGTATGAATATTTAGGGCCTCCCGATCCCGGCCCCGCAGAACGTCTGGGGTCCTGAGAAGGGCAGCTGCTGTGAGTTCTTGTCTTGTTAACCACACACACACACACACACCCCGTGGTCTACGGATCAAGAAGGGACACATTCCCACAGACAATGGCTGCAAGTGCTGGAACATGGGAAACAGGCCAGAAAGATATTCCCTTATAAAATAATGCAGAGGATTTTTTTTTTACTGATTGTTGTAATCAATATGTAGACATAGGTGATGATGCCAACAGACGAAACATTGGATATTTGCGGTGTACAGATTTAAAGGGTCAAGTTTACAAAGTATTATGCGGTGAAAGTGGTTAAATGTCAAAAATACACATTAAAGTGAATCCAAATGGTAAATGGTGCATTTATATAGCGCCTTTATCCAAAGCGCTTTACATAGCTCGTGCATCACATTCACCCATTCACACACACATTCATTCATACACTGATGGCAGTGGAAACCATGCAAGGTACCTACTAGCACATCAGGAGCAATTAGGGGTTCAGTGTCTTGCTCAAGGACACTTCAACAGTAACTCTGCAGGAGCCCAGGATCGAACCGGCAACTTTGCGGTTACCATCCAGTGACTCTACCCCTGAGCCACTGCCTATGAAAACCTTTCATCTACAACACAATATTATAGAAAAAATGCCAGAGAAGAGAAAGCAGAGGCTATTTCAATTTGTGTTTTTGTGGTGACAGGTGATGCCAGTAAACTGAACCTATGCTGAGTAGGTGATAGTTCCACGGCGTATCAGTAGGGGGCGTGTTTGTACTGTTTTGACTGAGGTGAGTGCACCCCCTCCTCCTCCTATTGGCAGGTTGGCCCTTTACCCTGAAACAGGATCTATGGCTGTGCAACAGCTGATCAGTGCTGGCAACCGCAGAGTTCATTTACATACTCAGGTACCTTACTCAAGTAAATTACAAAAGCCTCCAAATTGTACTTGAGTATTTCCAATTTCCAATCTAGTCTACTACAAGTCGGAGGTAAATAATGTACTTTTGCTGCACTATAATTACCCTATTGTCTCGAATATAAGGCAACTCTGGTTACAAGACAAGACCTATTTTTTTTTTTAAACTCATTTGTGGGAATAGAACAACGATTCCTCTTAATGGTTCCTCTTAATTGTGAAAAAAGCAGTCTTATATTCAGACCAATAGGGTATTTGACTTGTTGTTAGTTTGTTAGTTGTAGATTTTGATGATCATTACGAAAACATACATTAACCACTTAAAGGACCAGGATCGCGGCGCAATCGTGTTTTTATCTATAGTGATCAAGAGTAAGACAAGGTGTTGGTGTTTTTGACAGAGCGCAATAAGCAGGCAGGCTTACACTGCACCGGCTCCATCTACCCTGTGCATGGTAAAATCGTTTCCCTAACATTTTCCATTCTCCCTAATCTGCTGAATCAAATATCCCCGCTTTTTACATGACTTCATCCACGCATTATGCTCTCCCTGCAGACCTCAGGACTGGAACACAAACGGGACCCTTGATGAATGACCCAGGCTGTAAAGTCATTTGGGGCCATTATGTCCAACCCCGCGGAGGTCATCGTAAAAGTTCAAGGGGTGTCATTATATTTAGTGCCTGCTCAAAATCTCATTAAGGGCTACTCTTTATTTGCCCATGGGTCGTCCCATATGGTTTCACTCTGTCTTTAATGGAACCTATGGCGGTTTCCCTCCCAAATAGGTGGATTTCTGAAACATGTTTCAACCTGGTGCTCCCATTTTTTGGGGGGCTTTAGGGTTGTCATATAAGGCAGGGGTTTTCAACAGGTGGTCTGTGGACCACCAGTGGTCCTTGAGAGGGTTCCAGGTGGTCCCCAGCTAAGTTGGTTAACCAGGTATAACTCTTGAGAATGTAAAAATGAAACCAAACTCTCAAGAGTTAAAATACTCATCATGTGAATTAGCCCAAGTCTACACAACTAGAGAATGTAAAAGATTAATGGTCATTTTGATCTGTATGTTGGACTGTTTGGTTTCCCAAATCCAGCCTGGAATTGTGGTGTCTGTGTTGCTGAAACGTCATCAAATGGTGGCCCGTTGCTCAAATGTGGAAGAAATAGTGGTCCCTGGTATCAAAAAGGTTGAAAACCCCTGATATAAGGGGCATTCATTTTTCACTGCAGGTCTTGGTCAGGCTGTTATATTGTTATCATCCACTGAGCTGATTTTGTTACTCTGGAACCTTACATACATACATACATACATACATACATACATACATACATACATACATACATACATACATACATACATACATACATACATACATACATACATACATACATACATACATACATACATACATACATACATACATACATACATACATACATACATACATACATACATACATACATACATACATACATACATACATACATACATACATACATACATACATACATACATACATACATACATACATACATACATACATACATACATACATACATACATACATACATACATACATACATACATACATACATACATACATACATACATACATACATACATACATACATACATACATACATACATACATACATACATACATACATACATACATACATACATACATACATACATACATACATACATACATACATACATGTGGTTTGTGTCACTGCTGACAGATTGTGTGAGAAAAATGAGTAACCGGGACAAGTAAAACCAGCCCAAAAGAAGCCACTATACCACGGGTGGGCAATTATTTTTCCCAAGGGGCCAAATGACATTCATAAAATATTGTAAAGGGCCAAGACTAAAGACTGAACTACAGTCTGCGTGATATTAAGTTAATTTCAAGATAAAAGTAAGAGTAAGACCGACCATTTTCACACCCTCTATTTATTCAGGGTCACAGAGGACCACCATTTCATGACATTTCAGCCCCACAGACCCCAAAACTAAAGTTTTTGTCCACAATTCCAGGCTGGATTTGGGAAACCAAACAGACTAAAAAAACAAAAACAGACCCAATAGACTGGGCTAATTCAGATAATGAATGTTTTAACTCTTGAGAGTGTAAACATAAAACCAAATGGGCCCGCAAGGGTTCATTTGGTTTCATCTTTACGCTCTCAAAAAGTTACATCTGGTTAACCAACTTTGCATATTTAACTGGAATTCTCTCAAGGACCACTGGTGGTCCACGACTACTGGTTGAAAACCACAGTACTCTTTCACGCTCCGGTCAGAGTCAGCCACAAGGCTGCATTTGGCCCCCAGGCCACATAACGCCCACCAGCTCAGTGGCCTTGTGCTTAGATTGTCCGCCCTGCATGAGATAAGACTGGGGTTCAATTCCCGGCCGGGTCATACCAAAGACTAAAAATGGGACCCAATGCCTCCCTGCTTGGCACTCATCATCAAGGGCTGGATTGGGGGTAAGTCCCTGTGACATACTAGCGTCATGTCCAGGGGGTGTACTTGTACATCAAGCTGCCTCTCGCTATAGAAACAGGAGATAGGCTCCTGACCTACAGTATATGCACCTCAATGGTTCAGCTGGGCCTCATCATCATGGCCTGGCAAGGCTACTTACTTACTTACTTACTTCCACATAACGCCCAGGTGTACAGTATATGAATATATGGCATTTTGTATACATCGGCTATTTTCAAAGAATTATGAAATTAAATGTGGGAAGAGATGTGAAACATTCAAACAACCCAAATCTGATAAAGCGTCATCTGACAGTTATGTTTAGGGTGAGGTATAGTAGCCGCCGGTGAAGAATGGTCACAGCTGTTGGCCCAACAGTTGTACTGGTGCAACCATTAGTAAAAAGGTCAACCGGTCGCAACTAATTTATAGCGGTCGCAACTGATTAATGGGAATGGTTGAGACCGCAACCGTTGTCCACCGTTTTATAGTGCCCGACCATTATATAGTGGTCGTAACCAATGGTCGCAGTCGCAAAATGATCTCACTGTCTCTCCCAACGTTGCTTCTATAAAATGTAATCACCATGTGATTGGCAGAGCAAAGTGATCTATTTCAGTCCAGGCCTGTCTGTACCAGAGATAAAGGTCTGGTCTCTGACTGGACGTCAAAATGCCTGCAAAATGTTCCCAATACAGAGAGATAAAAAAAAGAGATAAAAAATAAAGCCTCTGGCGCCATAAAATAAACCAAGTCTATAAATATGTGCCCTGTGTTTTCCCAATTCAGAGGGAGCACTGAAGAAAAATAAAGTCAACGAAACTTTCAATTGGAATGGAATGTGGAACCGAATGTGTGTGCATTTGTGTGCGTCATTGAGGATTTCATCAGCCAATAACAATATCATTGTAATATAATCATTAACAACCTTTAATTAGACTATATTGTACTGACTATCATTCAACTATAAGTTGCTGCTGCATCATTTTGTAACACTATGATGCCTTCCTTCAGCTAAGATAGTACAGGCTCGGTGTGGATGCCACCTAGTGGTGGGGATTGAACCTATTCCATGACTCACAGGCTTGTGATCTGATTGTAGGTCTCCATAGTGCTCAGTGACAGTTTGGACATATCTACAATCTGTGTCCAATGGACTGTAGTGCAGCTTCCAACCGTGATATTTTTTGTTATACGTGTGGTGAATATTTGTAGTGTGCTGCATCTTCCAGTTCATCGGCTATAGCTTAATGCCAATTATCGGCATGTTAAAGTATAGCATACACAGCAGGAAAAACTAAACAAAAAGTTTTGTGTCATGCCGTTTTTTTCTTCTTACTAATGATTTGATTCATACTACTACAAAATATTATGTTTGTTGTCATAATTTGCCACAACGCAAGTTGGCTTTGTCTGCCGTGTAATCCTCTTTATGTAAATCATTTTTTGAAAATTGAGGAAAATTAACAAGGGATTCACTTCCGGAAACAGGCACTCTGACATCCCTGCGAAGGCCTACACTTCATTATGCTCTATATACGTCATGTGCAGGAATATATGCTAAACGTCTCTCTGCAAGATTTAATTTAGCCGTCACACATGGCTTTAGTTAAAGTATACTGCACCGAGTGTGATATAGCTGTTGGGCACACTATGTTTGTACAATGGGTACAAGAAGAATAAGCCATGCGCTTTGGATAAAGGTGCCATTACACGCACCTTAATGTAAAGTGCTCCCCTATATAAGTTATACAGCAATACTCTTGCATAATAATCATTTTTTCCAGCTTGCATTCAATACTTCACCCACAGCCACAAACCACACTCAAAATGTGTATTGTGCTGACTTAAAGGATGTGTATCACTGGTTTCAAAATTGTCCTGTAAAACAAATAAAAACAAAGCTTTATGTGATCAGTGATCTACATTCAAAAAGTATAGATGTATCACCAGTCATCCATTTTCATGGTCAACTCTGCAGGTATGGAATAGTCCTGGATCATATAGTCAAGGGCCAAAGCTGATATTGAGACATTAGCCAGCACTTTAGGGTCTAAGCAACAACCTATCCAGCATTCTTCTTTAACCTCTCGCCATGTGTTCTTGCCTGGTTGTCATCTCTGAAAATGATTTTAGGTCATTTAAGTCATTAAACTGCAATGCAGCTTCATAACATACAAACTTGCCAGAGGGCCCCATGGATTGATTACTTCCACTTCTGTATTTGACACTGATGTGCATGCCTTGCTATGCGTTCCAGGGGGTCGCCAAGCAAACTGTTTGAACCACACAAACCACTTGTTTGAAAAAGCTCCAAAATACACAAATATTCTCTTCTGGAGGTCCCTGGCACAAAGCATTTTTAGATGGGGGTTTGGGCTTCTTGACGTGCAAACGTTTGAGAACCAGTTTAAGACAAATATAAAGCACTTCCATCTTTGTTTCTCCTTCTGGTCTCGAAAGGCCCTAAACAGGTACCGTAATTTCCGGATATAAGCCGCTACTTTTTTCACATGCTTTTGACCCTGCGGCTTATACAACGGTGCAGCCAATCTATGGATTTTTATAGGTTCCAGGTGGGCTCCGCAGACTAAATGATAGAAAGTTGGTTAACCAGATGTAACTCTTTGAGAGCGTAAAAATGTTTAAGCAAAAATCAGTATTTTGCCCCAAATTTAGCTGGTGCGGTTTATATTCAGGTGCAGCTTATAATCCGGAAATTACGGTAGTTTTCAACCAGTGGTCCAGAGATCACCAGTAGTCCTTGAGAGTTACAGGTCCCCAACTAAATGATGGAAAGTTTCTTAAGCAGATAACTCTTAGAGAGCATAAAAATGAAACCAAAAGGACCCTTGCGGGTTCATTTAGTTTCATGTTTACACAGTTAAAATGGAGAAAAAATGTCTTTAGAATGGCCTGGTATTGTGGGCAAAAGCAAAATAAGTTGTGGTCCAGAATGCAGAATAAATAGTGGGCCCTGGTATAAAACGGTTGAAAAACACTGCTCTAAAGCATTACATCATTGTGTTTTGGAGCTTACTGTAGATAAGTAATGTGTCCTACCCAGTGTTGTAGTGGGACTTTCAGAAGTGGGGGGAGTCGGGGGCGCCTCTTAAAGGGGAATTCCACCCATTTTCTTTTTTTTTTCTGAGAGTGTACAAAAGGAACCAAATGGACCCTAGTGGGTCCATTTGGTTCCATTTGTACACTCTCAGAAAAAAAGAAAACTCATTAACATGGTGAAACACATCTTGATAATGTCATCAAGATGTATTTCACCATGCTAATGATTTTTCCCCCTATTTCCCCTATAGGAAACAGAATGGGGGAACTTTTTGACCATTGTCCACACAACATCTCTAAGGTATATTAATGACAGTAAAATATTGAAAATGACCCTATTTCCCCTATAAGACACGTGCATGCACACTTGCATTTGCGTGCACCTGCGCAAGACACACAGACAGGCTATCAAAACAAGTATAGCATATTGAGAAAGATTGTTTACAATGCATTCTTTACAATTGTATCCATAAAAGTAAATGACAAGACAAAAAAAACATAGGCCTACTTTTGCCCCAAAAACATTCTAGATGTGAGAAGTGGGGGGACGCCGCCCCCCTCCACTACACCCCTGGTCCTACCGTACCATACTGATCTACGCTCAGATCTCAACCACGCTTTGTTCACCTTCAAGCTATATGGACTCCAGTCTGCCGTGTCTCCTCCAATCAGCATCATCCTCCCCCTCATACAATAAAGATTATCTTTATCTTATGGTTTCTAACTCAACTCCTCTCCTCCCCAGGCCAACTGAGCATTTTTGGCCTCAGGGATTATTTTGACAGCCTGAAGCAAAGAACTCCACATATGAGCTGGATCCATTGCTATTTGAGAGATCCAATTTTCCAGTTGAGAGAGGAGTCAATAAGCAGAAGAGCTCCATGTCCTCTAATACTCCTTCGGAGCTGAAGAACTGCTCTGTTCCAAAGTTCCAAAATTCAAAACACTCAGAGATCTACTGCACACATACTGATACGACATCTAAAGTCAATGTAGTGGCTTAAAACTGTCTGGGAACTATTCTTTAGCCACTTAAGTATAGGTCTATACCAGTTCTATGTCCAGAATAGGGATTCATAAACAAAGCCATAATCTGATGACACATCACCCTTGAGCAGAACGGCTCAAGAGATAGCAAATCACCTTGAGAAAAGTAATGCAACAAGAACACCAGCCTCAACTGTATGTCAATTCAAAAGGTATTGGCACGAGAAAACATTTCTCGACAATCACAACATAACAATTTAAGAATTCCCCACAAACTATTTAAATAGTATACCAAATAGCCCTCAGATTTCAAATGTGTTTAAAAACATAGCAGCTCCGTTTATATGTTGCACTATGTCAGAGGACCACTATAGGTACATGCAGTAGGTCTGTATGTCAGATGTTTGTATGTGCAGTAGGTCTACAGTATATGTCAGATGTTTGTGTGTGCAGTAGTTCTACAGTACGCTGTATATGTCAGATGTTTGTGTGTGCAGTAGGTCTTTATGTCAGATGTTTGTATGTGCAGTAGGTCTACAGTATATGTCAGATGTTTGTATGTGCAGTAGGTCTAGTATATGTCAGATGTTTGTATGTGCAGTAGGTCTACAGTATATGTCAGATGTTTGTGTGTGCAGTAGTTCTACAGTACGCTGTATATGTCAGATGTTTGTGTGTGCAGTAGGTCTTTATGTCAGAGGTTTAATAGGTACAGATATAGGAAACGCAATGGTCATTGGTCATCACTGTCTCTGCTCCCCCCCTATTACCTTGTCCAATAGGAATGCATCGTCCGGCCCGCTGGCTGCACTGGTCCTGTTCTGTACTAAAAGCAGCAGGTTTAACAGCCCTCTGCGCACCACTGCATTCCTGCAGTTTGAGGAGGAATTAGCAAGGCATTTCTTTATCAGTACACACTACATGCTATAAAGCTCATGGCTGGAGCTGTAAAACACCACACTGCCATAAAAAACATTGCAGGCCCATTGCAGGCCCTTTAAAAATCTCGGAGCGTTGCATGTGGGCACACAACCAGTCAGGTAACTACAGTTAGTGTACAGAGTACAAAAATAAATCATCCAACATTTTAACTACTATTTTTAACATTGCTAAATCTTATCGTTTAGCAAATTTAGCAAAATCGGAACACCATGAATGGTGAGTTATGGACAGCCGTCCATAACTATACCATGACAATTAATGTGAGCATCTGTCTGATGCTGGCTACATCAACAGGACACATGGCTGTTTATGGACATTGGACAAGAAACACACATCCAGTTATTTTAAGTTTGTGAACTCATACAGGAATGAGTGAAATTAGAAAAGACATGCAACAAACCCAAGCATCTAACACTATAAAGCTGATCGACTAATTAAACAACTAGCTAATTAAATAACTAATACTAGTCAGTGTAAGGTTGGCCCAAGTTCAAGTTCAAGTTCACTTTATTGGTCACTTAGATACACTGTTTAGGTGCATACATGTGAAATACTTATGCTCAGGAGCTCCAAACGAAATAAAAACCTAATCAGAAACAAACGGACTATTAAATCAATAAAAACACAAGGCAATATACTGTCAAAGTGCAAGGTGCGGAAAACAGAAACTCTAAAGTGCTTTTGCATACTAAAGTGCATTTCATGAAGTATTGCACATTCATAGTCTCTGTCCGTTTAGGATCCTGACAGCTTGCGGGAAAAAGCTGTTTCTCAGCCTACTGGTGCGGGAGGGGAGGATTTTATACCCCTTCACCCTCCTAGAGTGGTTGGGGCAGAAAAGTCCTTTGTGGGGGTGGGTGGGGTCCTCGATGATCCTCCGGGCCTTATTGAGGCACCGCTGGGTGTATAAGTCCTCCAGGCTTGGCAGTTCACTCCCGGTGATTTTTTCAGCGGTGCGGACAACCCTCCTCAACGCCTTGCGGTGAGGAGGGTTGGCCCAAGTGGCCAAGGTTCCAAAAAGTGACAACTCCAGAAATACCTTTTTAGGGTTTTATTATTCTCTGGCAGCAGTGAATTTACAGATTTCACGGGCCTGAAAATACTGAAGACGAAACTTAGGAAAAAGTAAAATTTAGAGGATCTAGAGGGGGCAGGGGTTGGCAGAGCCCACCCAAACGTGCATCCTGCCTACCCAATGAAAGGTAATATCAGTGGTTTTCAACCAGTGGTCTACATGTGAATTATCCTAATAATTATCCTCACAAGTCTACACAACTAGAGAATATTTTGATCTGTTTGACTGTTTTGTTTTCCAAATCCAACCTGGAATTGTGGACAAAAGCAAAAGAACTCTTCAGTTTTGGGGTCTGTGGGGCTAAAATGTCATGAAATGGTGGTCCGTGTGGCTCAAATGCTGAATAAATAGTGGGCCCTGGTGTCAAAAAGGTTGAAAACCACTGCTTCATATAAAAACACTGGATCTGCCCACCGTGCCATTCTTCCAGCCCACCCTAGTAGGCCTGGCTAAATCCGGCCCTGCCTGGAGTATGGCTTTACAAACACTATGATTATGATTTAACTCAGGACCACAATGGAAACAAGCCCTCTGGGCTTCGTGTGTTAGCATCATAATTGTGCCTAACTGTACCTTTGTGCTTTGTGTACTGTACACCGTCACAGAACTCGATCAATCAAAAGACATGCTGGTTTGGCCTCCTTGCTGCTGTGAAGTGGAGGTGAGAGGCTGATGAAAACAGAGCTGAGAACTCTGGCTGTGTTAATTAAAGTGCACTGCCTCGTTTAGCCTGGATGTCATTAATCATTACATGGCTTTAGCATGTTTGACTTCTCAGCCAGGTCAACAACACTACATGGTACAGGCAGGGGTGCAGGGGTGAAGTCTGTGCATCGATTAATTCTAGGGAGTTTTCTGGAATGTCAATCTAAATCACCCACATGCTCAATAACACATTCTACTCTCAATATTTATAATGTCAAGGATCTCTAATTTGATATGCATCCGCCCATGCCCATGGACCCCCATAGTGGGGTTTTATCTCTCGGGGGACAATAAACAATAATCTACTGTAAGAACAGTTTTATTGCCAGACTAGTTTAGAATTTGATTTCTGTGTATCTTCTGTAGGTATAGAGATAATTAGAGAAAGATGGATCAATCATCTGGTTGGGCGGGGTCCATTTGGCGAGCATCTAGCGCATTCTATTGCATTTTGGAAGTGCCACTAGTGCATTTTGGATCTTGGCAGTTGGCAACACTGCCTCCAGCAGCGCGAGCGCCCTGGCGCACGGAGTGAACTGGGCCTGGCGCCCTGGCCTGCCCTGGACTAGAAAAAACTGTCCAGGCCACTAGGTGGCACAGGCCACCGGGAAAACTCCCTGTACTCCAGATGGCCAATCCGCCCCTGCTGCTGTGTTCTGAGGCCAGAGGTGGTGTCGTATGTCCTGTCTGTGTATACTTTGAGGTTCAGGCTGCCTGGTTAGCCTAATTTACACTGTAGTAAGAAATTAGACTTCTTCCCTCCCGATACAGTTCTGATTCCACCTGCAGGTGGCGCTATATCAGGACAATAAGAAAAGGGTGGGATTTTTTTCCTCTGTCTAGTATGAATGATTTGAGGGCAATCCTGCAAACGTTGGACTTAACGTGATCGCATTAGATACAGTGTACCGATTTGTGGGATTTTTGGATAGAATCTGAAGGAGTAATATAAAAAACGCTTTACAAAGGTCGACCTCAATATAAAAAGCGATATAAAAGTTAGACTGAGACATGGATGGACAAAACATCCATCCTTGGCCCGATCATGGGGCAATTGCAAAACATTATTTTCTAAATTTGTTTGAATGCTCTGCTCCGTGAATAAGAATGGAAGCATTATAATGCAGGAAATAAGTCTTTTACATAAAATGTGCACACATGCATGCGCATGTGCATGTGTGGCTGTGTGCTAATTTTACGGCACCACATTAACATCTCTCTGAGTGTTTGTGCAGCAGCCAGCGTGTGTGTGCATGTTTTAGGGTTTTACAGGTAATGTGTTTTGTGTTTTTGTGAGCTTGTTGGGAAATCCCTCCGACACTAAGCAGAGATTTTAAAATGTTTGCATTGTGGGATAATGACATGCTGGGTACTCTGTCTTTACTCTGACCGGCCAGCAGTTGTGAGAGAGAGAGAGAGAGAGAAAGAAAGAAAGAAAGAAAGAAAGAAAGAAAGAAAGAAAGAAAGAAAGAAAGAAAGAAAGAAAGAAAGAAAGAAAGAAAGAAAGAAAGAAAGAAAGAAAGAAAGAAAGAAAGAAAGAAAGAAAGAAAGAAAGAAAGAAAGAAAGAAAATTGAAGATAATATTTAAGAAAGGCTAATATAAAAAATGCTCACAAGGCCTCACAATGCAAAGCTTTGTGAGTTTGCAGTTTGGCTATTGTCACAATATTTATTCATGGAAATCATTCAAACTAAAGGCATCCAGGTGCTTGTCAGGGTGGGGGGTCCCCAGTTTAGTACATTCAAACTAAAGGCATCCAGGTGCTTGTCAGGGTGGGGGGTCCCCAGTTTATATATTAGTTGGGGGGAGGGGTTGGGAACCTTGATTCAGTTCCCTGTCTCTCAATGCTACCCTGTTGTGTTATGAAAGCAACAGCTAAAATAAAACCATCAAGCTCTTGAAATGTTCTTTCAGTTGAGATAGTAGTGGTGCATTTTGACAAGGATCTATTGCTGTATCGTTCCCCCATCCTCTCTATTTCTCTAAGACCCTGTGTAAATAAATCAAATTCATTGCAATCATTTAGACTTATGAATGCTTCACATAATTGACAATAACGTACAGCCTAATGTGGTTTGATCATGCAGAGGAAGTGATTTTGGATGCCAGGGAGATAATTTACGGTAGAACCTCAGCCTATCGAGGTTTTTAACTGCGTTTTGGAGATTGTCATATTCAGATTAAAAATATACATGCACACCAGTGTTGTAGTGGGACTTTTAGAAGTGGGGAGGGCGCCTCCTAAAGGGGAATTTCACCCATTTTCTAAATTTTTTTTCCGAGAGTTTCCTTTTTTCTGAGAGTGTACAAATGGAACCAAATGGACCCGCTAGGGTCCATTTGGTTCACATTTGTACACTCTCAGAAAAAAGGAAACTCATTAACATGGTGAAACACACCTTGATGATCATCAAGGTGTATTTCACCATGCTAATGATTTTCTTCAGACCTCCATTGACACACACACACACACACACACACACGCACGCACGCACACACACACGCACACGCACGCACACCCCTATTTAGCACCAGTAGGCATTGTTCAAGATACCAATTGTAAAAGGAAAGGATGAAGGAAAATCAATTCTCCAACTGCAAGTCTGAAGAAATGTTTTCAATTTACATTTTAAGATGCACGGTTACAATAATGTGTTGGCGTGTTAGCACATCTTTGGTGTACCATTTCAGTGGCCTTGTGGTTACAAGTTTCCACCCTTCCACCAGACTGGGAGATCGGGTGTTTCAATCCCCGGCCAAGTCATAACAAAGACTGTAAAAATGGTACCCAATGACTCCCTCAGCATCAAGGATTGGAATGGGTTCACATTTTTATTCGCTCTGGTTACGATCGGTGTAGCAGTGATATATCCAGTGGGTGTACTTAGTCTGTACATCAAACTGCCTTGCACTATGGAAACAGGAGACAGGTTCCTGACCTGCTTGCTACTGCGCTACAGGGCTTGCACCTACATTGATGAACAGAACATGCATATTACATCTTTGTCTTCACCGGGCCATATCTTGCACCTGTCCGATTTTAGCACTGGGGAAGGGGTGATCTTGCACCAAAGTGGCTATTTTGGTCATCATTCTAAATCCCCAAAATATGTTAAAGAGGGGATGCCATGATTTTTTGATTTTTTCCAATTTGTTTAAGAGGTGACAGTATGTAAATAGACCCCTTTTTCTGCTTTTTATGTGTGATGTCTTCCCTTTGTATTTAGGGTTTCTTCCTGGCGGCTGAACCTTTCCAGTTAAATGTGCCAATGAAAAAAACTTCAATATAGTGACATCACATGCTCAGCCCCTCCCCTAAATCCTCCCCCTTTATCATGCAACTAAAGCTGTGGGTGTGGCTTCAGTTCAGGTGGATCTCCACCCATCACCACCCACCAGGCAAACCGAACTGGCTGGGTGGAATCATAAAAATGACAGTTTAACAAACACTGTACACTTTTTTGGGGAAAAAAATCTTACTTTTCATATAACATTAATACCTGATGATCATGTTTTAGGGTAGAAAAATCATGGCAATCCATCTTTAAATGATGCATGTGGTTTGGGCATTACACCAATGGAACCAATCATCGTGCCACATGCCATTTCCTTTCATAACAGAACCCATAGCCTTATGGCCTATGCTGAGAGTACTCATAGCTCATGGAGGACTTATTGCAGTATGATCCTAGAACTAGAATAAAAAGAGAAGGATAGTTCACAGGGATGTGGCATGGTCTGCTACAGCAGGTTTGCACGTGCTCAGTACGTCAGGACTGGATTATTTACTTGATGGCTCTGATTGTCGATATCAGGCGGTAACACAAGGGAGTCTATCCTCGTTACAATCTACTAGATCTACTAGGGGTTTTCAACAGGTGGTCCGGGGACCACCAGTGGTCCTTGAGAGGGTTCCAGGTGGTCCCCAGGCTAAATGATGGAAAGTTGGTTAACCAGATGTAACTCTTGAGAATGTAAAAATGAAACCAAATGGACCCTTGCGGGTCCATTTGGTTGGTGGTAGCGGCTCAAATGCTGAATAAATGCTGGTCCCTGGTGTCAAAAAGGTTGAAAACCCCTGTACTAGACCCCTGGGAGTTGCTGGGGCGAAGCGCCACACCTACCATTAACTCCCAGTACTTCCCCACCATTTGCCGTAAGTATCATGTGTGCTGCTGCTGACACGGAGCATTTTAAGCAGTATCAGCATATTTCAGATTTCCAATAGTGGTGTCAAAAGAACTGTAAAACATTTTGTTGCATGTTCAGTGTTTGTTAGTTATCAATACAATATGCCTTAATTCTGAACCCCTGAGTCTTAGGAAATAGTGAATAGTGCGTCATCCAATCTTTGCTGGCATGGCAATTGTCATTATTTACCACCACACAGAGAATTCTGTGTGCTTAAATTCACTAACAATGGCCTGGGGGGACCAGTAACGTGAAATACAAGTTTGGCCATTGTGCGTAGAGTTTAGACGTCTAAATTTCCAATATAACTTCAGCCTCAGTGTTTACTGCACACAGTGAGTCCTCCCACCGCAAAACTCATCCAAGACCAGCAGTCATTTATTCTTTTCATAACTTCGGTTTTAAAATCACCTGGTTGTATCAACTTGCAGTTAACCCTAATGTCATCGTCTTTTGATCTCCCCAGAGCCATAACAGACTATCCTTTTACAAATAACTGCAAATCCTTCACAAAACCCTCACTGAGGTGCAGCCTGGCAACTGGCAAGCAACCTGGGGGCTTACGGTAGGTACTGTATACAGCACTGTGGCATGAGAATGTCAATGCAGAAACCTCATTTCTCCACATTTTAACTTTGTGTTTGTTAATTTAACTTGTATCTCGTCACATTTAAGAGAAGAGCCCACAATAAATATAACAAATACCAAAAATATGAAGCTACATTATCCAATAACATTTGACTTTTCCAGTCATCTCATTCACATTCATAAAACCAGTGGCGTTTCTAAGCAATTTGGAGCCCTAGGCAAGATTTTCCCTGGAGCTCCAGGGAAAATCTCCTGTAAAATGGCGCGCCCAAAGGGACAAAACAATGAACTATTTTTAAACTAAAGAACATACATGTGTTTTAAATGTTCAATTCTAGTCATAGAATTAAAGTATAATGTATTTATCCATATGAGGCTTATTAACCGGCAGTGTTGGGCAGTAACTAATTTTAGATTACATATTACTGTAATATTATTACTTTTGCTCTAAAAAGTAAAGTAACGAGATTACTCTGCAAAAATGGGTAATAAGTAACGCATTACTTTGCAAGTAATGCCAAGTTACTTTTTTAAAATGAGCTTGTTGTTGCATGCAAAAATAGAACAGATGTACAAGCTATTGACAGGTACTGTAACAACAGAGATGTGCAGTAGATTGTAGATCCAGTCCACACGCTGCACCCTGCACAGTTATGTACACAACAAATCACATTGCTGCTTTATTTTGTAATAAACAGATTATGTTGTACTTCTCTAATTTCTCAAAAGCGGTGTTGAGAACTTGGGAAAGTAATAACGTAATATGTAATATATTACTCTTCAAATCCAGTAATAAGTAAAGTAATGATATTACTTTGTCTAAGGGGTAACGAGTAAAGTAAAGAAGTTACTTTCCTAAGTAATATAGACCAACACTGTTAACCAGGCATCCTTTTAAAGCATGTCTGGTAGTCGCCTCCTCCCCTCGCTCCCCTCATGGTCACCCCCTCAACTCATGGCGCCTTAGGCAACTGCCTAGTCTGCCTAATGGCATAAAACTATCAGTGCTATTCTCTCCTCTTATCTGTCCCAGCCGAGGCTCCATGCATGCTGTAACACTGCATAAAACATACACCGGTTCCATTGAATGAGTGTGAGGCGATGATGAGCGCCACTTTCGGAGAGGAGAGAGAGACACACACTTTACAGGTCACAGGTCAAACACTCTGCTGGCAGCATCTGGCAGGATCTAATGGCTCAACACCGTTTCTTATTTGAAGTGCAACGTGAGGCCTGGAAGTGAGGTAGGTTCGGTATCCAAAAAGAGAATGAAGTCATTTGGTTTGCGTTTTAAAGTCTGCTTTAGCTTATAACAAACAGAAACACATCTCCTTGTAAGGAAAGGGTGTTGAAACAATGTCTTGGCAGGGTACCTTTATATCTCAGGAGTTCACAAACTTTTCCATGCCAATAAGGACACCCAAACAGCCATAATAGCCACTGGCTGTGCCTGTCCCTTTCACACAGACACAAACATCAGAGGTAATTGCTCCATTTCCCTGTTGATATGCTAAACATGGTGAGAGGTGTACAGGGACAAAGCCAGGCCTTGGAGTGGTTGCACCACTAAAAATCAACCAATCCCGAAAACATTTGAGTTACCCTATTGGGCTGAATAAAAGACAGTGTTTTTTTTCCAATGGTTGTCTTATATTTGGGGCTATTTTAGCTGACATTCATTGTTCTTTTTACACACTTGGGAGTGGGGGCACAGTAGCACAGTCGATACTGCTGTTGCCTTTATTGAGTAGTCTGATAGGAAATGGGGAGAGAGAGTCAGAATGATCGTGAGCAGGAGTCGAACCCACAACACACCATTAGGCTAGATTGGAAGCCCAGACTACTACACTAACAGCTCATTTGCTGTTCATATTCCTATCATGAGAGGGATACATTCGATCCCATTGTATAGTAAATAAATATGTCTAGGTCCCACAGAAGTTACGTCTACAGCCTCTTATTGGACTTTAAAGGTGGTTGAACTTATACGGACACATCACTGCCTGGGCCTTTCCTTCTCTTATGCACTGTCGTCAGTTTTGTTTTACTTATTGTTTTATGCATACTAAATGTCAATGTACAGTTTTGTTTCCCTTGCTTGTTGTTCTGCTTGAAGCACACTGAACCGCCATGTTGAGACTATGAAAAGTGCAATAGTATTCCTCGTCTCCAGCTGAACCCCTCTTTGAAAGCCAGTCAGTGCCTTGTGACCAAAGTGATTCAGTGGTGTGTCCATACAGGGTGTGGTGTTCAGCAGGTATTCCTATAACATCACAAAAGATAACCTCCATCATTAGATAAAGTGACATCCAGACAAAACAGAGCATCTGCCTGTGGGCTCTTCCAGTAAACTGTCTGACTGTGTTTTATGACTCCCCCTGACTGATTCATGCTGCTGTTTATTCTCCAATCGGGAAGGTTGTGGAGATAAACCGCCGCTTGTCTCAATGGATGGTTCTCTTAGCATTCACCAGTGATAAGCCGTGCTGATGTTGGCCACACTATGGACACATGCAATGTAAATCCTCACAGCTTTGTGCCAGTAGCTATGGGGATTTACACTGGGACAATGGTCACTCTGCCGGGTCAAATGCACATTGGAGCAATAGATGTACCAAGGTCCTCTAATTACACTTAATTGACATTTGTTCAATACATAATGAGATCATACTGACATATTTCATATTTCTCATTGGCATAGTACTTTTCTTTAGAGCACCCTCTACAAATCTGAGCAACATACTGTATATTACCCATTGAGCAGATCTGTAGAGGTCGATCTAAATAAAGTATTTTATTATGAAGCATTTTATACAGAGAAACTGGATCCTGAGAGAATCCCAGCGCTCCCCTAGATTCTCTAATCCCCTAGAGAATATACTTTCACCAGCAAAAAAAAGCTTTTTTGTAGTTAGCAGTTTAGTTTTGTTAATTTGGAGTAAATTTGGAGCTCTCATACAACACGTTGTTTTTACATCCTGGCAGGGTGTTAATGAAAACTCGCAAACTCACTGGACCAGGACTAATATTATACAATGTAAACTACAGAAGATCTATGACATCTTTGAAACAGGACGTGGCAAGCCCAGCTAAGCCGGTCCTGTATACGTGCCAGCGGGAACATACACAACTGACTGACGACGTGGATTTGACTATTATAGGTTTCAACATAACCTTGGAAATGATGTCAACGAGTTTACAGCAGTGGTGACTAGCCTGGTAACAACGCCGGTAGATGATGTCTTACTTTTACCCCTAGGTGAAAGTTAAGTAAGGATTTGCCATGGATGACAGAGCCATGGACGTTACTCAGGTTGTGAAACTGTGCAATGCTGCTTATAATGCCTGCAGGCTTGTCACTGTTAATGGAGACTGCAGCTTTCCAACTGGCAGATCTGGGGATTGACAAACCCTGCTTTTGTATACTGTCAGAGTTGAACTTGAAATGTAAAGTTTTGAGAACACTGAGCTAGACAGTGCTCTTGCATCACATCAGGGCGTTCATTGCACCCTGCTTTTGTATACTGTTAAAGTTTAAGGAAGTACTTGAAATGTAAAGGGTTGAAAGCACTGAGCTAGACAATGCATGCATCACATACACATCGGGACAGCAATGGAACAAATTCAAGGTGAATATTCTCATATATCTACTGTACTCTGCTAACACCCAGGCAGGTGCTGACATAGACGGGTGCAGCAGGACCCAGTATTGTGGACAGTACAGGACTAGCTCTGCTGTGGACCGGCTGGAAGATGCCATTACTATGGTCTATACCAAACACACCACAGGTACCCTCCCATTCCTGGACGAACACACAAGAACAGGTGTTTTTCAGCATAGCAATTAACCTCACGCTGCAGGTAAGAACAAAACGTCACCCCAGCAACAGCTTGTTTGTGTCAATAACGGACGGCCACGTGCCTGACGTGACTCAAACCTCACTATGGTTCAAGACTCAGCAAGAGTTTATTCCCTGAGGCTGAAAGAGTCCTGAATGGGGACAAAACAACAACTTGAAAAGTAAATAACTAAACTGCTTTCAGTCTGGAGGACCCAACTTTGAGAACAACTTCTGAGAATGAAACTGAATTGTTCCTGAGACTTAAAATGTGTATGGCAGTGGTTTTCAAACCAGTGGTCTGGGGACCACCAGTGGTCCTTGAGAGGGTTCCAGGTTGTCCCCAGCTAAATTGGTTAACCAGATGTAACTCTTGAGAGCATAAAAATGAAACCAAATGGACCCGCATGGGTCCATTTGGTTTCATTTTTATGCTCTCAAGAGTTAAAATCCTCATCCAAAATAGCACCACTTTTACACAACTAGAGTGTAGACGAATGCTCATTTTGATCTGTATGTTTTCCAGTTTTGTTTGCAAAAATCCAGCCTGGAATTGTGGGAAAAAAACAAAAGAAAATCTTGGTAACACTTTAGTTTTGGGTCTGTTGGGCTAAAATGTCCTCAAAAAATGGTCCGTGGCTCAAATGCTGAATAAATAGTGGGCCCTGGTATCAAAAAGGTTGAAAACCACTGGTGTATAGCAGGGGTTTTCAACAGGTGGTCCGGGGACCACCAGTGGTCCTGGAGAGGGTTCCAGGTGGTCCCAGGCTAAATGATGGGAAGTTGGTTAACCAGATGTAGAACGTAAAAATGAAACCAAATGGACCCTTGCGGGTCCATTTGGTTTCATTTTTACACTCTCAAGAGTTAAAATATTCATCATCTGAATTAGCACCACTTAATTAAGAAGTCTACACTGTTTTGTTTGCAAAATTCAGCCTGGAATTGTGGACAAAACCAAAAGAATTCTTTAATCTTAGGTCTTTGGTGTGAAAACGTAATCAAATGGTGGTCCGTGGCTCAAATGCTGAATAAATGGTGGTCCCTGGAGTCAAAAAGGTTGAAAACCACTGGTGTATAGGAACACACTGCTAAAGATACTAGCATTTTAGTTCAGTATTCCCTCTAAATCTCCCTGTTGTTTTTCTCTCCTCGGCCAGCTGCACTGCTCCACCGTTCCTTTGTCTTGGCCCCGTGCATGAAGACTGCTTTGAGGGAAGGAAAACATCATCAACAGAAGAAGACAAGAATGGAGATATATAGGAAGTCTAGTGCCAAAGGAATGCGTGATAAGTTTGTATGCTATGATTAAGTTTTCACTCTCTTTCTTCCTAGATCTAAACACCCTCCCAGTGTCCAATCCCACAAGAAATTCTTGTCTGCAGACTCTGTCATAACAATGTGCCGTGGAGTTCCTTCAAACTTGACCCACGCATATAAAATATTTGGAATAAATGACGCTTCTCCTCATTTCTTTTGAAAAGCTTACCAAGTCAAATATATTTTACCCTCAGTATCTATATCGTATGTTGTAATTTTTCTGTTCACGTCATGCTCAAAACACACAAATGATTAATCAACAGTAAACACTTGCACCTTACTTTGCTCCCAATCAACCTGAGTTCAATTGCAAATGCTGTCCTATTGTAGGTTTATATTAAAAAAGATAAAAACAAAACAAAATAGGCTACTGTTACACAAAGATTAGCAGATCACAACGTAGGCTCCAGGTCTAAATGGGTATAGAGCTGTACAAAGCCTGTGAGACAATCCTTCTTACAGCTTTGGTAGTTTAAAAGTATCTTGGTTGGCCTTTGACATTTTAAGATACAGTGTCATTGTTTGCCAGTGGACTTTTGGGCCAAAGGGTGGTGCTATGGGAAATGCCATGGTCATCAAAATAACTAGGGTGCATCCTCCAGCGAGCATGAATGTGCTATGGCTAAAGAAGTTTCCTGGCAATCTAAGAAAGATCTATCTTGTGTTTCAGTGGAAGGAAAGGCCTCCCATTATGATAACATCCTCTTTTATCACCTCTGCTCTTCCCATCGGTCAGTGCACCTGGACTCTGCTGGGTCTCAATGCCCCATGTGTCACATATGTACGGTAAGTTTCATTTGGTTCAGCAGTGTGTGCAATAACGTCTTTTTGTGAGCACTGAACATGTTCTTGTACTGGATTGGAGCAGGGATTTTGGGCATGGTTCAGAAGAAGCTACAGCTCTGTCACACACGCACGCACGCACACACGCACGCACACACAAGCCAGTGGCGTTTCTAAGCAATTTGGAGCCCTAGGCAAGATTTTCCCTGGAGCCCCCCTTACCAAATGGACCCTTACGGGTCCATTTGGTAAGGGGGGGGCTCCAGGGAAAATCTCCTGTAAAATGGAGCCCCCGAGGGATAAAATGAAGTGTTTTAAATGTTCTAGTTATAGAGGAAAAGTGTAATTTTCATATTAAGCTTATTAGCCTGGTATCCTCCCTTCATGGCGCCCTAGGCAACTGCCTAGTCTGCCTAATGACAAAAACGTCCCTGACATGCACACGCACACACTATTGCAAAGATACCACCTCCCCTTCATGTCTTGATAGTGTTCCAGCAGAGCTACCATAGGCAGTATTAAATATCACAGGAATGCACAATGGCCAGGCTGTGCTGTGTGTGAAGCAGAGCCTGCAGCTGTAGAGGAACCTGCTACTATCACTGAGCTGAATGCACATATACTGTAGCTACCGGTACAGACATAATTATACACCATTATACACCAGAGCAGAGAGACAGCAGGCATACCATCGCTGTTGGGCAGAAACACTCTGTCGCCACATTTCATTCTATTACTGCATGCTATCATGCAGTAATAGAATGAAATGTGAGCAAGGAAGCCCCAAACCTCTAGCTTGAACTTAAAAAGATAAAGGAAAGAGGAGCTGTTCTTGAGAGCAATATCCATTAAAACTCCTGTATGATAGGAAAACCTGATTTTTCTACGAAATCGGTTATTTGTGGAGAAAACCCACATCATGGGAGCACCAAAAACACAAAATAAATTTCAAAAGTTGAATTTCATGTTATAGGTCCATTAAGCAATGTCCACTTTCTGCCCTCTATTGATTTATTTGGCCAAACTATCTGGTGGCTTAAAAAAAACAAACAAAACAAACAGACCAACTAGGCTGGGCACCATATTAAAAAGAGACCTCCCACTAAATGAATGCTCCAAAATGTAAAGTTTACTTCATCAGTAATGTTTCAAGCAGACCAGGCTCTACCTCAGACCTCAGAAGTCTATAGCATGTACGTTGTATAAGATATTTTCTACATTTTAAATAGCTTACAGTTGTTTGTCTTATTATATCATCATACTGACTGATCTCTCCTCAAGATCACAGAAATCACATAATATACGAGTCCCTTTTTTCCTTTAATATACTGCAGCCCTTTTCTGTCATGCTAATACGTCTCATAACGACATTTACTTCCATGCCAGACATCCTTCTTGGAAGCAGGCCTCTGTCACTTCATTCAAATGGTGGATATCAAGTTTTGGAACAAAAAGAATTATTAAGCGCTTTTATGCTGATGCGATGGAAACCATTGACACTGTAATTGTGAATGTGTGCGTGTGTGTAGTGAGGGGAAAAGAAAAAGAATGCTGTTCAGATCCAGCAAATGGCCCTGACTCTGTGTGTGTGTGTGTGTGTGTGTGTGTGTGTGTGTGTGTGTGTGTGTGTGTGTGTGTGTGTGTGTGTGTGTGTGTGTGTGTGTGTGTGTGTGCGCGTGTGCGTCTTACTCATTCAATTTGGTTTTGTTTTAGGGTCTCTAGTTTATAAGCCATATCAGACCTAGTTGGGAACCATACATTTAGGGATCTATTTGCCATGGTTGTCTTTGCTGTGTTCGCTGCTAAGCGTCTCTCATATGAGGAGCTCCCCTAAAAAAAAGGATTCAAGTGCATTCAAGTTGCCGGCTGTCCCTTTTGTTTGACGTGTCATGGAGCAAGCCGTACCAGCACTCCAGGAGAATGGTGGCGCATTCTGCGTTCCCGTGGCAACGCGGGTAACAATGTTGGGTTTGTGTTGGTGTGTATGTGTGAGAGAGATTGTAGCGGTAATGGGAGGGGCGGTGGAAGACATTAAAGGAGGGGTTCCTGGCACTGGGGAGTGGGAATTGTGATCCTCTTCTTTGGGGGGGAGCACAAAAGAACGAGTTCTCAGCAAACACTCATGAAAAAGGGGGTCCTGTAAATCACGTGTCGAAGGTCTGATTAATGCATCTGCAGGCCCAATGCAGCTTCAACCAGGGCCCACAATCAATTGTCCGGCTATAAAAAAAACAGCATGCTGTCCATCTTTTTTGGGGGGGTTCCGCAGATGACAGTTCCCCAGATGACAGTGAGATGACATTTTCAACATTAGAAAAAAGTTCCCCTTTAAGGACCTTGGTTTGGGTTTTTTCTTGTTTTCACAAAACTTGAAGGTTTCTATTACTGGCTGGCTGCATATCTTCCCTGGTTCATATTTCCTGTTCAAATGCGATTAATATGATTATTTATATAGGGGGTGCCAGTTCAAATATGATTATTTTGGGGCCCTGAAATGTTTGAGACCCACTGCTGTAGCCTATAAATCTCGTGTCGAAGTTCTGATCAATGTATCCGCAGGCTCAACAGACACACGCAGCTTCAGCCAGGAATCAGCATCACTTGTCTGGATATAAAACAATAACAAACATCCCTCCAGTGCCACCCGTTTTTGATCTATGCTGTCGACCGCTTGATGTGACAGAGACGCCGGGCAACAGAGACAGTGAGTGCACAGTGCCAAGGTAGTAACAGGGCCGGATTTAGCCAGCCCTACTAGGGTGGGCTGGAAGAATGGCAGGGTGGGCAACTCCAACGTTTTTCTTATGAAGCAGTGGCTTTCAATCTTTTTCACACCAGAGCCCACTATTTATTTGGCATTTGAAACACAGACCACCATTTGAGGACATTTCACACAGACCCCAAAACTAAAGATTTATTTTGGTTTTGTCCACAATTCCAGGCTGGATTTGGGAAACAAAACAGTCAAACATAAAGATCAAAATGACCATTAATCTTCTACATTCTCTAGTTGTGTAGACTTGGGCTAATTCAGACGGTGAATATTTTAGCTCTTGAGAGTGTAAAATGACACCAAATGGAGCCGTAATCATTTTTACGCTCTCAATGAGTTACATCTGGTTAACCAACTTTCCACTATTTAGCTGGGGACCACGTGGACCTCTCTCAACCACTGATATTACAGTACCTTTCATTGGGTGGGCAGGATGCACATTTGGGTGGGCCCACCCCTGCCCCCCTCTAGATCCGGCCCTGGGTAGTAATCACTTCAATCTATCCGCTCCCCATGTGTTCCGCTTGGCAGGTGATGTGTTAGACTATACAGCGTGTGTTCAGTGCTCTGCTACAGAGGGCCTTCTTGGACAGGATTTATACTGAGATTTGTTTGATCGCTATGAAATCGCGGCACACGTTTGTTCAACTTCAGCAGCTTTTCAGCATTAAGCAGAAAAGAAATGGCAGCTAAGCTGTCAAACGCTGTTATTCATTTTTGGGTTTAAAATAAGCATGGCGGGCCATTACTCTATTCCAGGGGTTTTCAACAGGTGGTACGGGGACCACCAGTGGTCCTTGAGAGGGTTCCAGGTGGTCCCCAGCTAAGTTGTTTAACCAGATGTAACTCTTGAGAATGTAAAAATGAAACCAAATGGACCCGCCAGGGTCCATTTGGTTTCATTTTTACACTCAAATACACTTTACACTCAAATATTCATTTTCAAATATTCATCATGTGAATTAGTCCTAATCTACACAACTAGAAGATTAATGGTCATGGACAGAAGCAAAGGAAATCTTTAGTTTGGGGGGGTCTGTGGGGCTAAAATGTCCTCAAATGGTGGTCCGTGGCTCAAATGCTGAATAAATGGTGGGCCCTGGGATGAAAACCCCTGTTCTATTCCATCTATCCATCCGTCTATCCATCTATCTGTCTGTCTGTCTGTCTACAGTCCCATGATCTGCCCAATATATGAACGACTGCAGTAGATCTTTTCCATTTCAGAGTTGTGTGAATGAATAACATGTATTGTCCCAAAGAAGTCAGAGTGCAACTGCACATAATGGACAGCCAGCGCAGCAACACGTACAACCCCATCATATTGTTATCATAATTCACAGTTCGTTCAACTAAGGCGAGGGGGAACGCCGGCGATTTGGGTGACACACTGTCACTCGTCTCTGATATGAGGATGACACTGCGGTGCTTGTCACCAAATCGCTCTCTGCTGACACTCATTGTTTTCTGCTAATCTGTGACAATTCTGCAATCTGAGTGAGATTGAGATGTGGTTGTGGAGATGTCATGGTGATTTGTCTTTTTTTTTTTTACAGAACGGGTTAGTAGTAGATGTGGGGGTTTTGAATTGGGGGGGATTTGGGGGTGGGGGGTATCATCTTTCACCCCCTACCTCCTCCAGGGAAGACCACATTACCCAGCAGAACAGAGCAGAGCAGGGGAGGAGGGGTGTGGGGGGGTACACGGTCTGAGCTTTCAATGAGAACCACATGTAGGACAGAGGGAGGAGGAGGAGAGGGAGGAGGAATGGACGGGAGGGAGGAGGAGGAGGTGACTAAAAAACACAGTCTCCAGCAGAGAGAGAGAGACAGGGAGAGAGAGCTCTGCTGACATTTTCAACCAGACGAGTTTAGGAGGGAAGTGTGTGTGTGTGTGAGGCGTGAGTGAGAGGAGTGCCATTTACCTCAGCCAGTGTATGAGAGGAGCGTATCAGAGAGAGGAGAGGAGAGAACTGCACTTCAACTTCAACTGTTCCTGGACACCTCACACCGCCTGCCCTTTGAGAGGCGACAGGACCACCGCGGCTCAGACAGACAGACAGACAGAGAGAGGCAGTGTGTTATTTTATTTCCATTCTGACTGAAGGAGAGAGGGAAGGTTGCTGAGGGAGCCAACATGTCAAAAGCCATCTTGAGAAGAAACTCCAGCAAGGCAGGCTTGCAGACCCTCTTAAAGTAAGTGGCGTGTGATTGATTGGTTGTTTCATGGATTGATTGGTTGACTGAATACTGAATCCTACTGAATATACTTGAATATTAATCAGAAACATAAACAGCACGTGGTAAAGTCAAACATTAAGGAAAGATACAACCACTTCTGGGAACTTCTTTACATTGTGGTCCCATGTGTATTTTCATCAACATAGCATAACAAAGTAACACACTAATGTATGTATGAATGTATGTACTGTATGTATGTATGTATGTATGTATGTATGTATGTATGTATGTATGTATGTATGTATGTATGTATGTACAGTATGTACTGTATGTATATCATGATATCAACAAATACGAAACAAAAGGATGCATGATGTGTGCAGGTATACCAGTGGAGAGAGGTGTGAGCACTTTATCTTTTGTTGTTTCATGTGACACACACACACACACACACACACACACACACACACACACACACACACACACACACACACACACACACACACACACACACACACACACACACACACACACACACACACACACACACACACACACACAAAGCATATGTTATTTCAACTTTATCTCAACTTGGAGGATGATTATGTGTGTGTGCGTGCGTGCGTGCGTGTATGCACGTGCGTGTTTGTGTGTGTGCATGTGTAAATAGTGCAGTACCCATTTGGCTCCAATTGTACTCTCTTTCCCTTTTCTCTCTCTCTCTGTCTGTCTGTCTCTCTCTCAGAGAGAGTGAAATGGGTTTGATCTGTTTATACACAGCTGAGTCTGACCTCTGTTCGATAAACATGTCTGCCTGATTAGGGACAGAGGGGGGATTACTCTGTGTGTGTGTGTGTGTGTGTGTGTGTGTGTGTGTGTGTGTGTGTGTGTGTGTGTGTGTGTGTGTGTGGAGGGGGGCTCCCGTTACAGTCAGGGGGGATTTCAAAGAGCAGAGCGCGGGGGTCCATGGACGCTGACAGGACATGGGCACCGGGCGTGAACACATGACACTATGCAGCGCAGCTTTCACTCACTCACCAGAGGGGCTTGTTTCAGTTTCCAGTTTCCACCACTATCAGGGTCTCTTTGGGTCGCTCTGCACAGATTTGGTGTGACTGCTGTGCGTGTGTGCGTTCATGCATGTGTGTGTGTGTGTGTGTGTGTGCGCACGCGCGCGCGCGTGCGTGCGTGCGCGCGCGCGCGTGCGTGCGTGCGTGTCTGTAGGTGAGTGAGAACTGGACTAGAACTGTAGTGTTTCCCATGAAACATAGGATTGTGACTACTGACTTGTGTGACCCATTGCAACGCAAATGTTCTTTCTTTTTTCTTTTTTAATACCCTGCCGATAAAATATACAGTATATATAATAAATAAAATCATTATAATGTTCCAAGATTAAAAAAAAAAATGCTAATTGTTCTCTATAGTGAACATACAGCATATCTTTCTCATCTCTCTTTGGAGCTTATAGAGAGAGATTTGGTGAAAGAGCTGAAAAATGGCTTGGGAAAAAAAAAACAGGCTGAGACCCGAAGAGAGCTGAAAAATTGGAAAACGAGGACATAAATGTGGAAAGACAGGGTGGATCAGTCAACCTCACCCTGAAAGAGTAGCAGTCGCCACTAATGGGGGTCCAAACGCAGCGATAAACTCATAAAACCATAAAGACAGAGGCAGGCCCTACGGCGTAACGAGGAGATAAGAGACCACAACAAAGAGAACAGACAGAGGGAACAGGGTTTAAAGGGACTGTGTGGTGGAGTAGAGGCAGAGAGAGAGAGCCTTTAGTGGCCAAAACGACTCCTCTGATTGAAACACAGGGAAATCGAATCAGTGACCTGTGGGACCCGTGTCAGGGGTGACGCGGGTCCCTCCTTTGTTCTCATGTGCTGTTTACGGGTGTCGGCATGTTCCTTCATTCATTAACATCGGCTTTATCCAGGATTTTAGTATGTGCGTGCGTGTGTGCATGTGTGTGTGTGTGTCTTTAGATCAGGGGTTTTCAACCTTTTTCCATCACAGGGACCACCATTTACTCAGGATTTGAGCCCCACAGACCACAAATATAAAGATTTATTTTGCTTTTGTCTACAATTCCAGGCTGGATTCTAATTCAGATGATGAATATTTTAACTCTTGAGAGTGAAACCAAATGGACCCGCAAGGGTCCATTTGGTTTCATTTTTACACTCTCAAAGAGTTACATCTGGTTAACCAACTTAGCTGAGGACCACCTGGAACCCTCTCAAGGACCACTGGTGGTCCCCGGACCACCTGTTGAAAACCCCTGCTTTAGATCACTGGAGGTGTGCGGTAAACCGATATGCTCCACCGAAGAGATTAGAGAAAGATTCCAAGTTGAGAAGAACTAGGACAAACACAAGGAACCCAAAGCAGGTCCCATTACACCAGTATTTCTCAAACTTTTACATTTCAAAGACCCAACCCCCCTCCCTCCCTCCAACACACACACACACCCCTTAACTGTGACAGTATACAAATGGAAACGTTTATACTGTCAGTGCTACAGACTTGTTAGTCCCTGCATGGCTTTGAGAACCGCCGCGTTACACTAATCATGTTTCATGTTTAATGCAAGCACACAAATTATAGTCTGCGGAATGTGCGCCATATGCATACTGTACTCACACATTTGTAGCATTCCTGTCTGAATGTTTTCAGACGCAGGAAACACTTCGGGAATAACGTGTTGAAATCCAAACAGCTGTTGCATATTTTCATTAAAGTTCTCACATTGTTGGAGAGGACACGGCGTTGCAGGGGATTCTGGTGTTGTTGGAGGAGGAGGATGGGACGGGAGGGAGGGAGGGAGGGTGTTGTTTTGAGTCTGGGGGAGTCCTGCATGAGTATTCCAGGTCAGGGGTTTCAAAAGCCTTTCAATGCAAAACACAAAATAGTTCTCTGCATGGAGACGAAAAAGGTTTGCGAACCACCACTATTGGATGTTTGCATCTCTCTCTATGGAGTGCATTGCACTACATATTTACTGTATGAACACTCAACTCACATTCAAATTATAAACTGAATGTGAATAGGATTTACGCTTTGTGTTTCATTGCTGTCGGGCAGAAACATGATCATGAGTGTCACCCAAAAGCATCGCGAGTAACACATGCAAAGCAAGGCACATTTCAAGGTTGTAGTTCTGCTACTTTTGCAAATTATGAAAGTTCGTCACAGTTTTGGATGTTGGGTTTAACTGACAGATGATACAGTAGAGCAGGGGTTTTCAACAGGTGGTTCGAGGACCACCAGTGGTCCCTGAGAGGGTTCCAGGTGGTCCCCAGCTAAGTTGGTTAACAAGATCTAACTCTTGAGAGTGTAAAAATGAAACCAAATGGACCCTTGCGGGTCCATTTGGTTTCATTTTTACACTCTCAAGAGTTAAAATATTCACCATTTGAATCAGCCCAAGTCTACACAACTAGAAGATGGACAAAAACAAAAGAAATCTTTAGTGTTTGGGGTCTGTTGGGCTAAAATGTTCTCAAATGGTGGTCTGTGGCTTAAATGCTGAATAAATAGTGGGCCCTGGTATCAAAAAGGTTGAAAACCCCTGCAGTAGAGTAAAAAAGGCACCCTGACCCTGAGGTATTGTTCTCTATAACAGTTGAGCAGTGTTGTTTGGAGGGCGTGGTGTACAGGAGGATCATATCTGAGCCCTATCTCTCTCTCTGCTCTGCCAAATTTGCCAATTTTCTCTCTTTCAACAGGGTACCTCTTTACAACTCAAAGCCCTGCATTCATCCCATATAGCTCTCTGTCTCCATGAACAAATTGCATCTTTTTAGCAGCAAATGTAGGAACAACTGCAGAGCCGAGTGTAGTATAGAACAGAGAAAAAAAGAAGAAAAGTCACTGCAACATATTTTTACAACAGTTCTACTGCCAGTTTTAACCTCTCTAAAGTGATTCTTTTTCAGAATGTCAGTTGTAAAGATTGTTTTGTTTGTTTTAATTTATATTTATTGTCCAATTGTTATTGTATTAGTACAATCTACCAGACAGTGTAAACAGGTTGGAGTAGTATGGCTGTATTTTGCCTTCTCCCTACTTTGTATTGAGAGATTTAGATTGTGTCAAAGGTCGTGTTTCACCAAGACAGCAGACAGCAGCAAGACACGTGAATTTTGAACTGATAGTTAGGATTCAATTCATCCCCTAAGCAAATAGGCAGGCTCTATTTAGCTCAATGGTTAGAAAAAAGATGTGAGCACTTGCGCAGGATACTGGACTCAAATCCAGGGTAGAAGATGACAGTTCCATAATGCTGCTTTAGCTGACACAGACAATACCAAGCCAGAGGAGGGGGAGTAACGAAAATCTGGGTCAGATTGGAACCCGGCCTTAGTAGCTGCACAAAGAACTACCGTCCACTACACCTTACTACTATACCTTACCACCTGGTAAAAGTCAGTGCATACCACAGGGACGTCTTATATTTATGGTGGTATGCAACGCACTCTCATCCTGAGCTACTGGGGTGCCCCCCACTTGCAATGATTCTTCCAAATGCGCTCAGCCCAACTCATCTTATCACATTCTGTGTAAACGCTGTGGCGTGATGTATGGTAGCTTGGCCAGCAGGGAGCTTTGAGGATCTAATGGATGCACGTCAAAGGCAGGGGCGGATGTAACATGTCCCATTTGGGGTGGGGGGGGGGAGAACATGTTGGGAGGGGGAAGAGAAAATGGTATGGTGTGGCCTCATTTAGGTTACAGGACTTTTATCACGCAATTAAGCATCAATAATAACATCAGTTGTTGTTGAAATTGCAACAGACACGCAGCATGCATAAAGCT
>CM076969.1:17184555-17279555 GCA_039105355.1 Benthosema pterotum | reverse complement strand
CAACCATCTCCTCCTCCTCAGTGTATACCAAACCCCCCAGAACTCTGCAACGCTTTGCAACCAACACACAAAGAAAGCCAACATGTTTTGATTTTGGTCAAGTCTGTGCCATAATAACAGCATTGTATTCTTACTTAGAAAGGTGCCATTAATTAAGTGCCTTCCCCCATTCTTTTCCTGAGAGTGAAAACATATTTTTGCTCTCTTTCCGGTAAAACAATAAAGTGCTATCTCAATGACAAGCTCATATACAGAAGCGTCTAGATTACGGACATGGTGATAACGTATCTGCGTTATCACGGTCTGTGATCTATATGCTTTGAAAGCAGATGTTATTTGCGGAGTGTAAGTGTATCTAGTAAATACAGTATCTGTGTGTGTTTGGTGTGTGCAGAGAATCCTAGCTCAGAATGAGTGGCTTCTGGACAATGCACAACAGTAAAGGCAGTACTGCCTCTGTGATAACTCTTCCTGTTATTTAAAACTATCTGATGAGTAACCTATTCAAAAAAGAATACTATAAACAGCCTATAGAAGGCTACATTTTCCAAAATACATTATGATATCATTTAAGAGGCATGTCAAACTAGTTTTTTCATTATTCTGAATCCATTGCAAGCATGAAACACACTCCTTGAGCTAAAAACATCCTGCGATGAGATCATTTGGGCAAGTGGCTATAGTCGAATTTAGGCCAAGGAGCGTTTCCGAATCATGAAAACCCTCTAGTTTGACATGTCCATGCTTACATAATGCAAATTGAAAAATGTTGCCATATTATAGGCTGTATTGCAGTTTTCAGATCGGGTCCTATATTTCCCAGCATCCCCTGCATGTTTAAGTCGCATTCCAATTGGTCCTTGTAATCAAGGTCCAATCAGTAATTTTCCGGGGAAACAGTACCCCCACCACTTTTCCATAGAGAACATAATTATTCAGAACAGGATTTGAGGGCTGGAATTCGGGGAATGGCTTATGTGACAAATGTGCCAGCCATGATGGATGTCAAATTTAAGATTTGTTTTAATAGAAAGTAAAAACGGTACGCCCGCACACTGCTTACTACTCGGTACAAGAAAACATTTATTGTGAAGCGACGTTTCGGTCCCTCCGGACCTTCATCATGCATCATCACATGCCTGATGAAGGTCCGGAGGGAGCGAAACGTCTGGACTACGCACCTGTGAAGACATCCTAATCTAGGTGTGTGAAAGCAAGTTTCTACAAGATTTGTTTTAATGAAAAAGTTACCTAGTATGGTGATAACTAGCATTAAGTTACTAAATGGTGACCGGTATGGTCACCAAAATGTTACTAAAGCTTGGCCAGGCCCTTGGACAGGGTCTCTGTGTGCTTGTGAGCTGAATATTGGGCACGTTGCAGGAAACCACCATGGTGTGTGCATACAGGGACTGCAGGTCATCGTCATGTTTTCCTGTCCTAACATGAACCCTGGCTCAGTGGTGGAAAGAGTACTCTTTACTCTGTACTGTTTTATTCAGACTGCTTAAAAAGTATCAAGTACTCAAATAGAGGAATACTCTGTTACAAGTAAAAGTCTGGCATCCAAAAAGTACCCGAGTACAAAAGTAGTGGCTTCAAAATAAACCAACATACCAAATGTAAGAAAAATTACAAATATTTTTTACAAATATACGGTAAAACCCTTCTAAAGGCTGCTTTTTTGTTTCTGCGATGTAGTGGACTAGAAGTAAAAGCATAGAAAACTCTAGAGATACTCCAGTAAAGTAAGTCCCTCAAAAATGTATTTAAATATAGTGCTTGAGTAAAGTATTGGTTACTTTCCAGCACTGTCCTGTATGTCTTCACCATCCAGGTGCTCCACATAACAACAGGGTCAGTGAAAGTGAGTCATCATTGGCGTGGTGGTGCCATGGTTGTTGTAACTAGCACTCAACACGTGGGACATTTGGGAGTCATAACCTAGACTTAGTTTTCCACTGTAAAAAGGTTTGATGACTGTCGATAATATCTAGTGATGCGGACACTTCTGGTGACATTTTTCCAAGTCTGGATGGAACATTTACACACCGCATTTCAACAAAACACGCAATGATGGAGTAGCGTTGGGACAGGGATACACCATTAAATCCAGTGTTCTTTTAACCTTGGCAGCATAAACACTAAAAGGGTCTCGTACAGAGCATTCTAACTTCATAGTTCACAGAGAAGCCACTGAATATGATCTTTCCACCACAATAGCTGCAATCTGGGACGTACTGTACTATACACAATATGGATGAAAAGCATGCCGGTTTTCTGTCAGGCAGAAAACCTCCTATCTCCACACTCTAACGTTGCGTTAGACGATAATATGTATCCGTTGGTCCTAACAGATGTCTGGCACACAGCTGTGGCGTTGAGTCACGTTAAGAGTCTGATGACGGGCCAAAACTTGGCACTTCCTGAAATCACACTCACCTGTGACACCTAACACGAAACCCTCCGGGGCCTGTTTGTCTTCAGCTCGGCTCGGAAGTACTGAGCACAATAAAAGGAAGGTAGCACGCTCAGACATGCTCCGGCCGTGAAACTTTACAAGCCGTAAAAAAATAAAATAGACACAGTCAGCCAGTTCAAAAGACAGAAAGCATTCCCGTTCGTTGCATGCATGATTTGGCACAGATACAAAAAGACGAAACAATAAATCACCCTTTAGATCCAATGTACTATACTTTGTTGACTGGTGTCTCTCTCAGGGGGCTATACTTCACGCCCTCATTTTCCCCCCATCTATAAATCGGTTACCCGAATCTATCTCCAAGCTGACGCACACGGCGCAGTTGTCACCATTTGTGAGATGGATCACACAGTGATGTTATTTTCTGTCCTGGCGCAAAACTATATGGTTAAGCATTGCAGTGCAGGGACTTGTCTGCAATGTGAAGAATGAACACAGGTTGTCCAAAGATAAATGTTTCAGGCATCCCACAAGAGCCACAAGAAAGGAGCCAAATCCACGCATGAAGCATGCACTTTTTGTAGCTCCAACAAACTCATTTGACGTCAATTCCCTAGTTTATGTGCACAAGGGGCGTGGCGCTAAAATAACTTTTGCCAAGCATTAGTCTATTCTGGGGCTTGTCATATTAGGACGAGCCCAGAATAGGAACGTTACAGAGTCCATGTGGTTAATTTGAATGCTAGGTATTTTCTTGCTGCTACCTCTCAGCCTCTTCATCCTTGAGATGAAACCGTTGCATCTCTGCCAGGAGAGACAACCTAAGTCCAACAGATTCAAACCAGACGGTTGGCACGTCTTCTCCCACTACTGTGAAGGACTTGAGGGAGGAAGAGGTTTCACTGTCTCCCCCGCTGTGACCTGGGATGACGAAGAGGATCGAGAGACAATAATGTGGGGAGATTTGCGTCAGTGAGGCAGCAATGGAGAAACCAAATGAGAGAGAGAGGGAGCAGAAGCAATGACATTATTATTAATCCTGGTCATTTCCCACGTCTTTGTTTAGAATTATTCCCTTAATCTGACGCAGACATTAGTAGTGCCAAGTATGAGATAATCATGCAATGTTGATTATAGGGCAAAAAAATAATAAGCAGGCAGATAGGTTTGGTTAAATAGCCTTGTTTTTTTTAAGATCCCCTCCCATTTAAATAAATCAGGATGGTTGTCCCAGCTGCCAGGCTTACACTATATCCCAACATTATGTGTCAAAATGCCAAAACAATCTAGTAAACTAGATACAGCTGAAAACTCACATGTATATAGAATTTGTACAGTGTGGTGCCTATGAGGCGATCCCTAGAACATTGGTCCTCAAACCTTTTAATTTCAACCGATATAAATGTAACCAAATGCACCCGGACGGGATATGGGTCAATTTGGTGCATGTACTGTCAGAGTTACAGTCATGTAAGGGTCAATTCAGAACCCCCTGAATGAACACTGACTTAGCTTTTCTGGTGATCATTGTATGTAGCAACATGTAGAAACATAAGCTCCTCCGAGTACAAAATGAATGATCTTTGAGAGCATATGATCTTCCGGTTGTACAATACACTGGTCTTCAACCCACGCATGATGTCACAGACTCTGAGGTCACACAAACCCATTGTCCAGAGAAACCATGAGTAGCATGGTCAAACACACAGCTGCATGATGACCCCTAGACCTCTGTCCTTTTCCTGGTTTTCCCTCTCTCTCTTTTGCTCTCTGGCTCACACCGTGACAGCAAACTGATGTATGACGTAACGGACACAGAACACAGGAAAGATTATGAAAGACTCATTTTCATCCCTGCTTAATCAAACTCAGGTTTCCAGATTTAAACTGATTAACTACATTTGATATGTTTTGATATTTATATTTTGGATATTATCACAGCTTAAAAATGTAATTAAAAATGTACATTAGCCAGGGTCGATGCGGTTAACAACCATTTTTAATCAAATGTATGTTATCATAGGAGAGAGCTCATTGGAAGTTTCGGAACGCAGTGCATGACCACGACACGTTGCAATCTCGTATGGCTATTTTAAGGCATAATTATATAGGGCTTAAGCGGTTATAAGATAATACCCCCCACTCTTTCTTTCTTTCTTTCTTTGATCAAATCCTGCATAGTATAGAGAGGGTCAGAAGTTGCAGTCTGGGAGAAAATCTATCAGGGCTTGAAACCATGCACGTTTCTGGACAAAAGGTTGTCACCAACGTTCAGGGTGAGAGGTTATGGGCCAGCCATCCCACCTACGTTGATTATAAGCTATGCTGTAAAAAAAAAAGAAAAGAAGAAGAAGAAAAAAGGGGGGCAAGTATTTGCAACAGATTGCGTCTCAGCTGGTACCACTTGGCCTGGGATCCATTAGGGATCTATTAGTGACCTAGGCTGCTTTAATTGGCCCAGAAGCCAAATGTGAATGTAGCAACCCGACACCACGTACGTTATACGGGACCCAGCTGGAACATATTGACCAGTTAATCCCCTTGTGCCTTGTCCCTCTGAGTCTAATATTGTACTTTCAAGTGGCATAGGTAGAGTAATCAAATTCCTACAACAACACACAGTTATACTGCTGTTATGTTACTACTTGTTTTTTGGCTGAAAATGGGTATTTAATTTCTGAATATGCTTGGTTGATTTGTGAATTACAATTTTGTCTTAAAAGCCTCAAAAAGTAGAATCGTCCAAACGAGTGTACAACTCGAGTCACCTAGCAGCAGTCAATACTGATGGAGCCGTCTGAGTTCAGACGGCTCCATCGGTAATTAATGCAAACAATCAGAGTGGTGTGACTACATCATGTGCATTACGTTATGTTTATGGTAGACATAAACACGAGGGGAGGATGCTGCGGTGTCTGCTGCGACGTCCTCCCGGGGATGTCACGGCTCCTCCGCTGCAGGCATCGAGTTCCCCCAAGCCAGATGTTCCACTGAGCCCCGCTCACTTCCATGCATCTTCAGGAATTAACGGCGCCCATTGTTTAGAGAGATCTTCTTGGGAGGCAGAGCCAAAGAGGCCGGTGTTATTGGACGATGACTCAGGGAATATCCGTGTCATCCTTTGAAAGATGGTTCTTGTTCAAAACAGCTTCTCATCTGGGGGTTGGTGGTTTATTAAACAATGTCTCGTCTTCCCCCCCCTTTCCAGGGTTACGGCCCAGAGGAGCATCGAGGATGCGGAGGAGGTGGAGAGGGAGCGCAGACGGAGGGCCCGCCAGTCCTTCCGCCGGACCAGCTCAGGAGGCCAGGGAGGAGAGTGTTCGCAGGACAACGGCACAACACCAGCCGAAGAAGACCATCACGACAGCACGTACGTTCTAAATCCCCCCCCCCCTCGTCACGGCTCCACATAATGAAGGGATTGAACTCGGGGGAACATTAGAGAGACAGCGAGTGCAAAACCCGACGTCGGCGGGCGCCTCGGCTGCGCCGGGACTTGCCTCCTTAGTCGCTTCCTTAATGAGTGGCGGACCGGCAGCGCGGCGTTTTTATGAGCTCTGGCGGCAGTGCTGCCGCTGCCGTTGCATTCTGGATGGTTCTGCCGGTTCGTGCGGCAGTTCTGCCGGTTCGTGCGACAGTGTAGCGGCAGAAGCCTCCCCATGCCGCCCCAGCGCTTTTGCCGATGATTTTGGCAACTGCCTCTGCTTTTGCACTGCCTGCTGCTGCTGTCAGTCCAATTAATGCATGCTTGCAGAACGATTATAAATATTGCAAACAAATATGAACTAAATATTTATTGAATTCATTATATTATTAATTGTTTTATCATTACTATAAGCTCTATCATTAATATAAGCTTTTTGGGCGGCTATGCCGGTTCGCCGCCGGGCCCTCCGCCTCGCCGCCGTGCACTCCGCCGGCGCCGCTGCTCATGGACCGGCGGTTCCCCCGCCGCCGGGCGCTCAACCGGCGCCGCCGGCGCCGGTGCTCGTGGACCGGCGGTTCCTCGCCGCCGCCGGCGCCGCTGCTCGTGGACCGGCGGTTCCCCGCCGCCGGTGGCGGCCAACGCCGCTTCTATCGACGCTTCACCGACCCTCGCCTGTTGACTGATTCTCTTCATGCTCGCTCTCTCTCTCTCTCTCTCTCTCTCTCTCTCTCTCTCTCTCTCTCTCTCTCTCTCTCTCTCTCTCTCTCTCTCTCTCTCTAATAAAGATGTTCGTCTGCCTCGACTGTTTTACCCCCCTCCAAACTGGGGTTTGTAGGCCATATCATTGAGTATATATAAGGAAATCCCACCCATTGTCCATTGCCATCTACTAGAAGAGTTGCGATATTGAAGGGTCAGAAACTGAGCCCACGAGCGCTATTGATACAGCCTGATGAGGGACATTGGGACAAACAAACTGACATGATTTGAAACAACTTGTTTACAGTGAATGAATGGATTAACGCATCCATCCATCCATCCATCCATCCATCCATCCATCCATCCATCCATCCATCCATCCATCCATCCATCCATTCAAGCTGGGCTGTTGCCTGAATTCAACGCATGAATGTGTACTTCTGGTCCAGGCCTTGTCCCTATTTGCTGTCCCCATTACCAATAGAAGTCTATGTAGAGCCTCCATGCCAGCTCAGTCTAAATCCAGGCCGCGTACGCATGCAGTAAAGCTTGATTATACTCAATTGACCGCTGTGCTGCATTGTGATCGATATACAAACTCACCGCCTGTCGCAGCACAACTAGTTGTTAGCTTGTAGATTGAACGAAACCTAACCTTGTTTCGCGCGCATGCATGCAGAAGACGACCAAGAACTGAATTACAAAAGTAGCCTAATTGTAGTCGATACTTGCCTTTAGTTTTTGGATTGGAAACAAATCAAACAGGGGAGACGCAGCGCAGCGCTGTGTGCCTCTGTCCATGGCCATGCGCCTGCATCTCGCGTATGTAGAGATGGCTCTACTCTACATGCATTTTCAACTTCAATTGACACGAATAAGCCCACGAAACGGACCCCGGAATATGCCAGACCGATAAGATTTTATATTATGGCTCTATAGTAATTCATTCAATGATAGAGCTTTACAACAGAAAGCCTCACTGATTCCTGATAGTCACAATGTGTGACCGTGTCTCTATTTGAAATGTACTGTCCCAAGCTGGACTGAATATGATATTGCATATAGCCTAACTTGCCTAAGTGATAATTACATATAGTCTATTACGCTCACGTAGGCCTACAATAAACCTAGGCCTGCAGATATACAACACGCAGAACGAGAGGGACGGAGGTGTCCCGCGCGCGCGCGCGCGCGCGCACACACACACACACACACACACACGCGCGCGCGCGCGCAGCCTATAACCTCAATGATATGGATTAGCCCTAGACAGACCCAGTTGGGGGGGGGGGGGGGTGGAGGCAGACGAACATCTTTATGAGAGAGAGAGAGAGAGAGAGAGAGAGAGAGAGAGAGAGAGAGAGAGAGAGAGAGAGAGAGAGAGAGAGAGAGAGAGAGAGAGAGAGAGAGAGAGCATGAAGAGAATCAGTCAACAGGCGAGGGTCGGTGAAGCGTCGATAGAAGCGGCGTTGGCCGCCACCGGCGGCGGGGAACCGCCGGTCCACGAGCAGCGGCGCCGGCGGCGGCGAGGAACCGCCGGTCCACGAGCACCGGCGCCGGCGGCGGGGGAACCGCCGGTCCATGAGCAGCGGCGCCGGCGGAGTGCACGGCGGCGAGGCGGAGGGCCCGGCGGCGAACCGGCATAGCCGCCCAAAAAGCTTATATTAATGATAGAGCTTATAGTAATGATAAAAAAAACAATTAATAATATAATAAATTCAATAAATATTTAGTTCATATTTGTTTGCATACATACATTCATAATCGTTCTGCAAGCATGCATTAATTGGACTGACAGCAGCAGCAGGCAGTGCAAAAGCAGAGGCAAAAGCGCCGGTCTGAGGCGGCATGGGGAGGCTTCTGCCGCTACACTGTCGCACGAACCGGCAGAACTGCCGCACGAACTGGCAGAACCATCCAGAATGCAACGGCAGCGGCAGCACTGCCGCCAGAGCTCATAAAAACGCCGCGCTGCCGGTCCGCCACTCATTAAGGAAGCGACTAAGGAGGCAAGTCCCGGCGCAGCCGAGGCGCCCGCCGACGTCGGGTTTTGCACTCGCTCTTACTCGGAGGAACATTACTCATTGGCTTTTGTCTGTGGTCCGACATCGGTTGCGCCCACCAATAACTTTATTACAGGATGTTTTGGCTTGCAATAATGCATGCTGCTTGTCACGGTTCCCAGCTGTGGATGTCTAGCGCTGCTGTGATGTATTCTACCCCGATCGTTCGCTAATGATTCGCTTAATCCTTAGCTGCATGGACGCACCGTTACATAAAGTAAATGTTTCCATCGGGAAAGCCACACAGCGTGTGCACGCACACGCACACGCACACCCCCCTATCTATCCCATCAACATCTACGTGAGGAAGAAGGCCGCTGCACAGCTGCCTTCTCATTACACAATCTGGGAAGAATGTTTACTACTACAAAGTGTCTTGGGAAAACTACCGCTATGTCATCGCCCTCTAGCATCGGCTGACACTTTTAATTTCAGATGCTTAATTATGGACTCCGACACCTTCTCCTTGGTGTAGGCAGGGCAAAAACCATAAAAACCTGATTAAAGGGTGTACCAAACTTTTCTCAGTTGTTCCTAACATGATTTTTAACGTAGAATCCAATTCTGCTTGATACATTTTTGTATCACGCATAGTTAATGAGATAATTAGCATAATTAATAAAATATGCAAATTATCTCATTAATTATGCGAATTACAAAGATGTACATTGCAGAAATGAATTCTACGGGACAAAATACATAAGGATCAACTGAGAAAAGTTCGGTAAAGCCATTTATGAATTTATTATAGATTTTTTCCAGTTATTTGCGCCCTTGTGTCAAGTAAATTGACATATGGGATAAAATAACAGGGAAAACCCTCTAACTATTCAATACTATTCTATTTACCAAAATTTTCTCATTTGATATATATGTATTTTTTCCTGTAGAATCCATTTCTGCAATGTACATTTTTGTATTGTGCATAATTAATGAGATAATTACCATATTTTACATAGTGGTGGAAATACTGTAAGAGAAAAACCTAACAAATATGCAAATTATCTCATTAATTATGCAACTTACAAAAATGTACTTTGCAGAAACGAATTCTACGGGACAAAATACATAAGGATCAACTGAGAAAAGTTTGGTAAAGCCTTTTATGAATTTATTATAGATTTTTTTCCAGTTATTTGCGCCAATGTGTCAAGTAAATTGACACGTGGGAGAAAATAACAGGGAAAACACTAACTATTCAATAAAAGGCTTTTTACGAAACTTTTCTCAGTTGATATTTATGTATTTTGTCCTAGAATGTATTTATGAAATATACATTTTTGTATTGTGCATAATTAATGAGATAATTACCATACACCATATACAATACCATACACTACAGTACAGTCTAGTACAATACAGCATGATACAGTACAGTAAGCCCTGATGCAGTACAGTACAGTAGGGTACAGTACAGTAGGGTACAGTACAGTGTGGTACAGTAGGGTACAGTACAGTGAGGCCTTATGCAGTACAGTACAGTACGGATTAGTACTGTACTGTACTGCACCTTACTGTACTGTACAGTACTGTACTCCTGTACTGAACCGTACTGTACCCTACTGTACTGTACCTTACTGTACTGTACCCTACTGTACTGTACTGTACCGTACTGTACTGTACTGTACCGTACCGTACTGTACTGTACTGTACCCTACTGTACTGTACTGTACCCTACTGTACCCTACTGTACCCTACTGTACCCTACTGTACCGTACTGTACCGTACTGTACTGTACTGTACTGTACTGTACTGTACTGTACTGTACTGTACTGTACTGTACTGTACTGTACCCTACTGTACTGTACTGTACTGTACCCTACTGTACTGCATCAGGGCTTACTGTACTGTACCGTACTGTACTGTACTGTACTGTACTGTACCGTACTGCATCAGGGCTTACTGTACTGTACCTTACTGTACTGTACTGTACTGCATCAGGGCTTACTGTACTGTATCATGCTGTATTGTACTAGACTGCACTGTAGTGTAATGTAGCACACTTTACTGTAGAATATTGTACTATATACACACCATACTGTACGTACAGTACAGTAAACCGGCCACCTGGATGGCGTGGCGCTAGAGTGAGACTGGCCGAAGGCCGTTCGTATTCTAGTCTCAATTCCAGTGAATGTCTGAATTCTGCTCCAAACAAGTCATCTTCCATTGTCAGGATTCAGTATCTTAATGCCTCAAATTACTGTCTATGCAGTCAAATTGCACAGAAGTAGTGACGACCTTCTACAGCTTGTACACTTGATCCCTCTGTGATTGCTCCTGCTTCTATCCACCAGTTTCTGACACCCATTTCCCCAATTATTTGTTAGGTTTTTCTCTTACAGTATTTCCACCACTGTGTCAAATATGGTAATTATCTCATTAATTATGCACAATACAAAAATGTACATTGCATAAATACATTCTACAGGACAAAATACATAAATATCAACTGAGAAAAAGTTTGTAAAAAGCATTTTATCGAATAGTTAGTGTTTTCCCTGTTATTTTCTCCCACGTGTCAATTTACTTGACACATTGGCGCAAATAACTGGAAAAAAATCTATAATAAATTCATAAAAGGCTTTACCAAACTTTTCTCAGTTCATCCTTATGTATTTTGTCCCATAGAATTCGTTTCTGCAAAGTACACTTTTGTAAGTTGCATAATTAATGAGATAATTTGCATATTTGTTAGGTTTTTCTCTTACAGTATTTCCACCACTGTGTCAAATATGGTAATTATCTCATTAATTATGCACAATACAAAAATGTACATTGCAGAAATGGATTCTACAGGAAAAAATACATAAATATCAAATGAGAAAAGTTTGGTAAATAGAATAGTGTTGAATAGTTAGAGGGTTTTCCCTGTTATTTTATCCCATATGTCAATTTACTTGACACAAGGGCGCAAATAACTGGAAAAATCTATAATAAATTCATAAAAGGCTTTACCGAACTTTTCTCAGTTGATCCTTATGTATTTTGTCCCGTAGAATTCATTTCTGCAATGTACATCTTTGTAATTCGCATAATTAATGAGATAATTTGCATATTTGATTAATTATGCTAATTATCTCATTAACTATGCGCGATACAAAAATGTATCAAGCAGAATTGGATTCTACGTTAAAAATCATGTTAGGAACAACTGAGAAAAGTTTGGTACACCCTTTAATCAGGTTTTTATGGTTTTTGCCCTGCCTATTGGTGTATACAGGGGGCGAGGCCACCACCAGCAGCAGTACTACATCATAACAGAGAGACACCGAAGTGTTTCCCAATCCTACTATAGCACACTTGACGTAAGGCAGTCCCACCGACTGTAGTCTGTAATTGTGGTGTGAACATGAAAGAGTGGCTTGGGAAAAAAATCCACCAAAGCCTCTTTGGAACATTCACACTGTTTCCTCTCAACAAAACCAACCCCCCTGGGGAGTAGATGTTAAAGTCGATTAAGAGCTTGGGGAATAGGAAAGTCGCCCCGGCTGTCGTCGCCCACACTGGTGGCACGTTGCCGACATCCATGCTCTGTCGACAACGTCTCAACGGGTCAAAATCAAACCAGGAAACGACTTCTCTGTGTTGTTGTTTCGACCCATAACAAACTCAAAAGCATTCCACTCCACCAGGTGCAGTGGTGGAAGAAGTGCCAAAACAATTTTTGCTTTAGTAAGAGTAGCAATAGCACACTGTAGAAATGCACTGCTGCAAGTACAGTCAGTCAAAATGTTGACTTCACTTAGTAAATTCTAATACACACGCATCTTAAGGGTATACTTAAAGGTAAAATTGGAACCGGAACATTAAAGATTAGATCGATAAATGGCTACTCTCGGCTGAAATTGTAATTTCTGTTTATTAAAGAGCTGGAGAGAAAGTGAGACACCTGTTGCTGTACAAACACTCATCAATTACCATCAGAATCAATTTAACCTTTTAACACCATATCTCAACCAGGTGTCATTTTGTTCTGCCAGAAAAGCAGCCGCAGCATGTACTGTATAGAAATCAAATCATGTTCATGTCAAGATGTTCCAACATCTTAACATCTCACACCCAAAACACTCGCCGGAATCACTGTTGATTATCGCTACTTAGCCATTGAGAGATTAGAACGCCAAGCCATCTGGGAGCCGTTTATTCTAGCGACTAGCCGGAGCTGCTTAATCATCCTTGGAATGCCTGCCTGAAATCCTTCCAGGCAGCTCCTGGGAAGACTTGCATTATTATGACTTCACTATTAATGAATGTGGGGGCCAATGGCCAAGGTGCACTGCTAATGATTAAAACATTTTTGCCTTATCCCGGTTAATGGAGCTCTACGTGTACAATATATAGACCCGGTATCGCTTTCCCAGCCTGTAGGTGCAGATGTTTAATCTAAAAGCCTGATCATTTAGACCTCGTCATATGATGGCGTTGTTTGCCTAAAACAACATATGGTCAACATTGGAAATCTGTTCTTTATGGCAAAACATAAATGGGTATTAAGCACTAAAGCTCTATTTTATACCTCAGCCTGGTTGCCAGAGGAAACCTTGGCACGATACTTCTGTGAATCCAGCGGTGGACAAAGTACTAAACCCTAAGGCAGGGTTCTTCAATGTTTTTCAGTACCAGGAATCCATAGCTGAGAGAGATGCATGAAGCATACGTAACCCACAGTGCTGATTGTTATTTGAAACAGCACTGCAGATTAAACCTTAGATAGATTTATTGACTTGTGACTATCTAGGGTTTTGTAAATTATGTGTATTTTCAGACATTTACCACTTGCCTCAATAGTAAACCTATTATATGTTGCACCGCTCTGGTTCATCCATCTCTCAGCTCAGGGGTCCTTGGATGAGAAAATGCTGAAGACCTCTGTTTTACAGTGTGAGGATAAAGAAAGGTCAGGGTTGTGGGCACTGTACTGGGGGCTGGTGGAAGGGTGACCTGACCATGACCCAAATACGTTAACCATGACCGATGGTCTTTACCCACGTTCTCTGTGTGGAACGTAGCAGCAGGGTCAATATTGACTGACCCAAAGGAAAAACAGCTCTCTCACTGGCACTTTCAGTCATTTAAAGAAAATAATAGTTAGCGCTCTTGTGTTCATTCACCATGTACAGCAAATTCAGTCGATGCAGACAAAAACGAAAACAAAAGCATACTGTAGCTGGAATATGGGCTATTCCTGCCGTGTGATACCACCGTCTGATGAAGTATAACCCAGGCTTATGTCTCCAGACAGATCTGTTATCGATGTGTAATGTTGTATACAGACAGAAGGGTTTCTGGAAACCCTATGCTGTACTTTGCTCTGTTTAAAATATCACTCGTAATGATTGTGTTGACTTGGTGCCAGCTGTGTGTATGCCTAAAACATTCCTGGCCAAAGTCCAAATAATGATGTTATGTTTTTCCAGCCACTTCCACTTTCTATTTTGTCTTTTTGGCGGCTGTGACCACATCCATATATACCACAGCGTTTACACTCATTTGTCTGCAGTGCCTTGCTGGCTGCCGCTGCTAATAGCATTCTGATTACACACTGTAATCAAGAGAGAGACCGATAACCTTCACTGTTTACCCGGCGGAAGCTTTTTCCACACTTTCTCCACTTGTGACATGTTTGGATTCCACTAAAACGTCCCCCCATGGCGCGGCTGCTGGCTTAAAAACAGAAGGTGGAGCTGACAGGCTCGTCCTGGGTTCTCTAGACCAGGAGTTTTCAACCTTTTTGACACCAGGGACCACCATTCACCATTCAGCATTTGAGCCACGTACCACCATTTGATGACATTTTAGCCCCAAAGACCTAAAACTAAAAAAAATCTTTTGGTTTTGTTCACAATTCCAGGCTGGATTTTGCAAACAAAACAGTGTAGACTTCTTAATTATATAGTGCTAATTCAGATGATGAATATTTTAACTCTTGGGAGTGTGAAAATGAAACCAAATGGACCCGCAAGTTACATCTGGTTAACCAACTTTCCATCATTTAGCCTGGGGACCACCTGGAACCCTCTCAAGGACCACTGGTGGTCCCCGGACCACCTGTTGAAAACCCCTGCTCTAGACTAGCGGGCACCTGCCTGTCGTTATATGTTATAGTCTCTAAGCCCTAGGCTTACCTGCTCAGGGCACTAAGGAGCCACGTTGCAAAGATCACTTAATACTGTTTGACAGAAACCAGACTTTCTGCCAGGTGGATGAATCTTTTGTCCAGCTGTGCGGTCTCTGTTTGTCTTTAGACAGGACCTGTTGTTGTCCAAAATGCATGTCTGTCTGTCTGTCTGTTGCCCGGGCAGAGCCATCAAGATTATGGCTAAAAAGGGATTTAGTGTTCTTTACCCACCCTGCTCACATGCACGCACTCAAATCAGGGGTTGACACGAAGGTCTCAGAGGTACTTGTCAACTCCAAGTCAGGTTCTACTTGCCCTCAGGTCATGGTCACTTGCCCCCCCCCCCCCCAAATATATTGTACATTTTGTATTTAAGTTTACTTTCTAATTGGGTGCTTTAAACATTTCCTTTCGCAGTCGAAGACTGCATTTAAGTCACAATCAACTACAATAAATATTCAACTTGTAAATCAGTGGTTCCCACAGTGATCACAGACTCAGGGGTCTGTGACCACAGCAAAATGGACTTGGGAGAGAGATAGGAGAGATAGCTGGAAAGCCAGGGAAAACACAGAGGCAGAGCGCAATGACCACCTTCAAGACAAATATGAGCCTATCCTGTGTTGTGTTATAGCGCACTAAGTCACACACTTGCCCGATTGGGCAACCAGGTAGCAGTCTTCAATTGCCCGACCATTTTTTTTACATACAGGTGTCCATCCAGACACATCCACCTGCAGTGCACAGCCTCACACCCAGGGAGGCCAAACATACATGGCCTACACACACAGGCACACGTGCACACGAACAGGCGCACACACCCACCTGCAGACCAAAGCATCCACCAAGAGCCACCCACGGTGGGCTGCGTGCAGATGTCAGCTGCATTCCAATTTTCACACCTCCTTTTGCTCCATGTGTGTGCTCCACAAGCCCGATCTGCTCTACCAGGGGCGGATCTAGGCATGGGCATGGGGGGGAGGCAATGCCCCCCTAAATGCCCAGTCTGCCCCACACCAAACACGATGGCATGCAAAACAACCCAAGATATTTCAAATTAAAGTGCTTATATTTAAAATGATTTGAAACACTACTACTGCCACTAACTAAGTACAATTGTGGCAGCACTAAACCAACAGCATTTCATCATTGAAGCTTTATGCATGCTGCGTGTCTGTTGCAACTTCAACAACAACTGATGTCATTATTGATGCTTTACTTGCCTAATAAAAGTCCTGTAACCGAAAATGGTATGGGGCCGCTTGAAGGCGATGAAGGCGGCCCCATACCATTCTCCTGACCACCCCCCCAATTGGGAAATGTTACATCCGCCCATGATCTGCTCTGCTCTCCTCTGCTGGGCCCGGCAGCTATACAGAGGAAAAGCATTAACAACAACAACAACACCACCACCGCACACCAGCTGTTTCCTCAGGTTGTGAGTACAGTAGGCGCCCCAGGCTACAGGTCCAGTATTCTAGCGCTCATCCATCCTGTTATCCCCTTCCATCCGCCAGTGAAGTTTAAAAATAAGACTCAGCTGTGCTGCCTATAGTGCAATGGTTTATAAAGCTTTTCTTGCCACGGACCGCCAATTAAGTAGCATGAGTATACTGTAGCATGATGATCTGATATTTCTAGTACCCAGGCAACATTCATCATCTGAATTAGCCCAAGTCTACACAACAAGAGAATGTAGAAGATAATGGGTTCTGTCGGGCTAAAATATCATCAAACGGATTGTGGCTCAAATTCTGAATAAACAGTGGGCCCTGGTATGAAAAAAGTTGAAAACTACTGTTATAAGATTAGTATCATCTGAATGTTTACACTCTCAAAGTGTTACATCTGGTTAATCAACCATCATTTAGCCTGGGGACGAGCTGGAATCTTCTCAGGGTCCCCGGACCACCTGTTGCAAACCCCTGTCTTATAATATTTATATTCAGTGTAATCGTATAGATGTGTTTATCAGCATACTGCAGAGCCACGGATACAGGATGTATTTGTTAGAACAGCATGCTTTCTAACTGCTGTTCATATCCTGTCTTCCCTATCAGTCATGATTACTCACATATCTTCCTGTCACCTAATATAACTTGTGCGTACTACGTAATACGTATATATAATATTAATTATTAATTGTTATATTTATCGTTGCTGTTCGGCAGAAAACTCTTATCTCTATATTCCACACCATATTTTGTGAATTAACGTACTTGATCATACTGCAACATCACATGCATCAAAATGCATCAAAAGAGCAGACCCTTCAAGCGTTATACGTGGCACGAAGATATATAGCTGCATGCTATGTTTAACCCTTGTAGATCTGCTATTTTTGCAGTTTTTGAATTCTGCTGAAAAGCAGTTGAACACAGCTGGAGAGGCAGGGGTCTTTCTGTTTCTGTTGCTGAACAAACGCTGTATGATTACCAAAATAATATAATGAATTAAACTTTTAACAAATAACTTTTTCATTTTAAAACCAAAATACTGCCTAATACTGCCTAGAGAACAGCTATTACAGCCAATCGAAACAACCCGTTATATAATAAACTTCAGTGTGACATTGCAGCCAGATGATGTCATCCAGCTCTCAGTGCTCTGCTTCCTGTTGTAGGCTACGGATCAGTAATTCTTATGAATGAAGTCACATCGTTTAGACAGAGGAGATCGCTGAGGATCACAACAAGATCAAAACAGGGGAGGTGTTGTTAAACTACAGCGTGTGGGCTGCCTAGAATAGAGACTACGGGCTTAAGTGTGTGTTTATCACAAAGGAACATCTCCTGCCAAAACCAAAATCCTTCTGTGGGGCTTGTGATAACACAAGCAATATTGTCACTGGTGGATTGTATTATATACATACATGTACTAAACTCGTCAGAACTGCCTTTGCATCTGCAATATGAGCTATTCTAGCACATGTTTAGTTCTTTCTTCCAACACCGTCGCAAGTAGCAACCATTGTTTTGTGTCAGTAAATGACAGTTGCTGTGTTACTGCATGAGCAATATATACTAACAAACATAATAATCTGGTGTCCACCATTGTGCCCAACTGCCACCAAACCCTTCAAGGTCACAGTAACATGCCTGAAAAAGTCTGGACCTATTAGCTGCTTCTGTCAAATGCTCTGAGAGGTTGATGAAGAACATCTTTTTGACATGTTTTCATTTCCATACTAGGCCCATGTTGTGAATCTAAGTTGCGATCAAGCATAGGCATGGCCAAAGTAGTCTAGTAAGAAAGTGCCGACACACCAGTTGACTCCCATGTTAACAGTGGAACATGCACATGCTTGTTCTATCTCAATGGGACGGTTCCTTCCAATCATGGTCCCCATGTTTGCAATCTGCCTCCATAGGCATCTGCTGTGCTGAGATCAAAGCGTGTCACCACTCATTCTCCCTCTATAACACGCTAGGCATCACTACGCCCTGCCTGCCTGTGATTGGCCTAGTGACACCACCCATCTTGACTGTCCTCCATTTGAATGTGGAGATGTGAGATTTCTTCCCAACAGCAATGATATCATCGAGTCAGATCTGATGATGTATTTGTACATGGCTCTTCACACCACCTTCTCAGCCTGAAGAGGAGTAACTGTTGTGTGTGAAGAATGCTATTTGTGGCCCGACAGCTCACCATTCTACACACAAGCTCCTGCCAATATGGACACAACCCTCAGGGATATGCAGGGCTTGCATCCGACCGCGCACAGATGGATTTGGTGTCTCCTGTCAGGCCATAATCTCCAGGTGGTGGGAATGGGCAGCACCCAGGGCCGGACCTAGCCAGCCCCACTAGGGTTGGCTGGAAGAATGGCAGGGTGCAGCACCTCCAAGGTTTTTCATACCCCAAAACTAAAGTAAACAAAAAAAAAAACTACCGTATTTATTTTGCTTTCGTCCACAATTCCAGGCTGGATTTGGGAAACAAAACAGTCAAACAAACAGATCAAAATGACCATGAATCTTCTACATTCTCTAGTTGTGTAGACTAGGGATAACTCACATGATGAATATTTTAACTCTTGAGAGTGTAAACATGAAACCAAATGGACCCGCAAGGGTCCATTTGGTTTCATGTTTACGCTCTCAAAGAGTTACATCTGGTTAACCAACTTTCCAACATTTAGCCTGGGGACCACCTGGAACCCTCTCAAGGACCACTAGTGGTCCACTGGTTCAAAACCACTGATATTACCTTTCATTGGGTGGGCAGGATGCACGTTTGCCCACCCCTGCCCCCCTCAATCTGATGGTTAGATTTTATTATTTTTATTATTATTACTTTTTAATTCATGTGTATGTTTCTGTAAATATATTTATATATGCATGTATGTACTTGTATATATATTTATATTTATATTATTAATTTTCTCCCCGATGTTTGTATTTTGTTTTTGTATAATTGTTTGTTTACTTCTATTTTATCTTCTGTTTTATTTCCATGCATGTAAAGCACTTTGTGAGATTCCTCTGTGAAAGGTGCTATATAAATAAAATTTACTTACTTACTTACTTACTTACTCTAGATCCGGGCCCTGGCAGCATCCCCACACCCCCACAAATCATCACAGGCCCTCGAGCCCTCTACCCCCTGTATACACACGACTAGTACAGTGCTGTAGTGGTGTTTTTTTTAAACCAGGCCGGACGCAATATTTTATGCACCCCTGCACACTAGTGTGACCATCCATCCATCCAGCCACAGCTGACACAGTGGAGTCATGAGAAAAGCCTTGACAAGAGCTAATCATCCACCACAGGAAGCAGAGGAGGGAGTGTGACCTGTGTGGGTGAACCAAAATGAACCCATTGTTTTACAATGAATTGTACTCTCTATGATAAAGCTTTAAACGTGCCAAAAGTCACCCAACTCAAAATCAATCTCAGTGTGAAGAGGAAAAGACTTTAATAATTAATTAACTGTAGTGTAGCTAGCCATTACACAAATAAATAAACTCTAAATCTTCAATCAGCATCTACAGTATGTAATAAATGTGCAAAATCTCTACATACATGCATGGGTGTGTGCGCGCACAAGTGTATCTTTCCTTCACTTGAGAACCTTCACTCCGAAGTCAACCAGTAATCTGACCAATCATAGGCCTACTGTACATTATATGAATGTTCAGTTGTGCAGACGTGCTGATCGAACCGATATCCCCATTACGCCAATTGATTATCACCTGCTAGTGAGGAGGGCCCACAAAGAAACCTTTGTCCGACTCCTCCAGCCCTTTGAGAGTGTCTCGCCCGTGTGGCTTCGCCATGGGCGATGAAGTTGCAACAGACACACACCATGCATAAAGCTAAAGCTCTTAGTTTTCTGTTTTCAATGATGAAATGTTGTTGGTTTAGTGGTGCCACAGCTATAGTTAGTTAGTAACAGTAGTAGTGTTTCATTTGAAATATAAGCACTTTAATTTGAAATGTCTTGGGTTGTTTTGCATGCCATCATGTTTGATGGGGCAGACTTGGAATTTAGGGGGGCATTCCCCCCATGCCCATGCCTAGATCCGCCCCTGGTGCGCTGGCATGTTAGTGCCTGAGTACCCACCCGTCGAGTAGTAGCCTATACGACCCGAGTACTAACCTATACTGTATGTATGCCATAACATCTCCTCGTGTTCCCTCCCAGGTACGACAGCAGCCTGAAGCCCAGCAGCTCTCCCTCTCTGGAGGAGGACGAGGGCTTCAGCGACTGGACACAGCGCCGGGAGAAACGCAGGCAGCAGCGCATGCAGGAGCTCAGCCAGGAGGAGCCAGAGGAGGTGAAACACAGGCAGCAGCGCATGCAGGAGCTCAGCCAGGAGGAGCCAGAGGAGGTGAAACGCAGGCAGCAGCGCATGCAGGAGCTCAGCCAGGAGGAGCCAGAGGAGGACAACAACAAGGAGGTGCTGCTGAACGGAGAGCAAACGACAAGCGCCTCCATGAGAGAAGGAGCTCTCCAGGCCAAGACCACGCCAATGGCCACAAAGACATCCTCCACACGTTTACACAGACAGCAGAAAGAGCGGGAGGAAGAGGAGAAGACCAGGAGGAAGGAACTGGAGGAGGAGGAGCAGGAGCAGGAGGCGTTTAGAGCACAGCAGGCCAGGAGGGAGAAGGAGAGAGAAGAGAGAATGAGGGAGGAGCAGAGGCAGGCGTCCAAGAAGATGGAGGAGCTTCAAAAGTCACAAGCAGGGGTAATCGTGGAGTGTCTTTTGTTTTGTTTTTGACCTGGTGTCTCTATATTTGCTGTACAGGTCATGTCATTATAGGGGGAAGGGATTGTCAAAAAGGCAGTAGAAGTTTAGGACATATGAGGTTTCCACCTGACATAGACTAGACCGTATGATGTACATGTTTTCTTTTTCATATACAGCACAATGCATTATTATTATTATATCATTTGTCGGACAGGTTTTATGGGCGTAATTAACATACTGCCCTAAAGGGCGTCTGTGTTTTGATGACACACACACACACCATCTACTACTACCTAATGACACAACTCATGATCCAGTCAGTGTGAGCTGTCTCACTGGCCTTATTCCCTTGTTAAGGCCGATGATGCACACTGACAACACACACTGAGTACATACACACTCGGTAACTTGCTTGAGTAAAATGAACATCTGGGAATTTACTGTGAAAACAGTAAAGTACATTATTGTGAAATCTAATCGGACAAAACATTTCCACAACCGTCATCACTGTTGCAGGTTGAAAAGAGGAAAGACGGGAAAGTCTCCTACACGTCCAAGATGTTCCTTCACCAGGAAGCAAAGCCCAGCCAGCCCAGCCACAGAGACACTGCCAGGGAGGACATGATAACACCCTGCAATAACAATAAATCCAAAATGCCTTCAAGGTACGTATCCATGACTGTGGCAGCTATAATGAGGTCAACTCCATGACACTGTGGTATCAAGACTACCCTGTTGTATTGAATGCAGTCAACTGTTGATCTAAAGGTGTTTCTATAGAGCAGCGAGAATGCCCATGGGCAAACCTACTGCCACTGTATACTGCTTTGTAGACCAATTGTATCAGCATTCATATCACAAGGTTCATGTTTCTTGCTGTGTGCCCATCAGTAGCCTGGCCTAACCTGAAATGATTTTTGGCCTATGGGGCGTGGGGTGCTGTCCGTTTTTGGACGGCAGATGAGCTGATCTGATTTGATCAGAATAGTGGTTCCTGTTTCTCGCCGTGCGTTGTCGCCAGTACCAGAATAGTGATTCCTGTTTCTTGCTGTCCGTCGTCGTCAGTAACAGAACAGTGGTTCCTGTTTCTTGCTGTGCATCGTCGTCAGTAACATAGCGGTGATTTACAGTATGTTTCTTGCCGTGTGCCTCAGTGGCAGAGCGGCGGTGGTTCAGGTGGCCGAGCCAGACGGCCGAGCGGAGGCGGCGGTCCTGGAGACGGAGCAGCGGCTGGAGAAGATCCGCCGGAGCCACCAGGAGAAGGAGAGCCAGGAGCTGGAGCAGCTCAGACAGCGGCAGGTGGAGGCCGAGCAGGAGCTGGAGGAGCTGAAGAGAAGGAGGGAGGAACGGCGCAGGGTCCGCGAGGGCGAGGAGCGCCGCAGAGAGGAGGAGGACCAGCAACGCTTGGCCAAAGAGGAGGTGACAGCTGCCCCCCACAACACATACACACACAGACACACACACACACCGACATCCTAACCTGGGCCCAGAGCATTCCCCGCGACCCCTACTGGCGTAATGGCGCGGGCACGGAAGACTCTGGCTTCACCGAATCAGGGGTGGATCTGGCTCGGCACGAACCCTGGCGAACCAATCAGAGCGCGTTTCCACATAAAAACAAATGACGCAAATCAGCAGAGACCCAGTTTGTAGTTTTTCGAAGCTAGGCTAGCCAACAGGGCAATGGTACTGGGGACTACAGACACTGCATACTACTGCATACACTGTGCCTGTGTTCTACGTGGCAATCAGCGCTGCTCTGGTTGGTTAGAGGAGTTGTAATCCCATCCCTGGAAAGTCAAATCCCATCGCTAGCGAATCAGAACCCTGCTCGCAACTCCAGACTCATATACAAGCTTGTAATGCTTGTAATGAGGGTGGGGAAGCCAGGTTACCGACATCCCTAGATTGTGGGTACAACAATCTTTTTTTAATATATATTTTTATCCCACGATTTTGCAACCCATTTTTTCACTCAGTGCCAATTTCTAATGTGATCCTGGGCTCTACGAACCCTCCGCCAACCTGGGGAGGCAGCGGACTGGCCTCATGCTTCCTTCAATGCATAAGGAGTCCAAGCTGCCTTCTTTTCACCTGACAGAGTGGAGTTTCCCTGGTTGGACGTAGCGCGTGGAAGGAACATGTTATTCCAAACCGTTCCTGTCCCCTCCATCAGGAGCCTGGCTGGCCAGTAGGAGGCAGTCTAGAGCCCCAGGATTACTGCATGTTTTTGGACAAAACATGCAAACTCTACACAGAAAGGTCCTTTTGGCTACAACAATTTTGCAGCTCAAAATCCAGGCCATGTGTGAGAGATGTCAAATATTTTGCTGATACTGTATGTCCAATTCCTCTAAAATTCTGATTCGATAGCAACTGTTACTGATGCCTCCTTTCACCAACATTATCAGCTGTCAGGGTAACAAAATTACACATATCCCAATTTGATTGTGATGCACCACTGGATGTGCTTATAAATGCGCATTTCATGCTGTGTTCATGCAAGCTTACAAAAATACTGAGGCCTACAGCAGTTAAAAGGTTTTTTTTACTCAAACACTAACATGTCTATCTCTCCCTATACTGTATACCAAACATCAGTAATAGCTATATATTCAAACTACAGAACTGTCATGCCCAAAGATTACACAATCTTTAACCTCCAGTCACCATACTTCACTTTTGGACAGCTGTATTTCTGATATTCTTTGATACACACATGCTGGTATTTAGGGGTGTGTTTGAGGATTGTATACACAAGACAGGCCATCCAAATATTAGTTCTTCAAACTCCTGAGACATAAAAAGGAGCCAAATCTGTGTTAGACAAGAACCACCTTTGTTTCCCTCTCTAAAAAAAACATGCATGTGACATCAATTGCTTTCTCCTATTCACACGTACTAGGAGTTTGGGACATGACGTAACTATAGCTAAAGAATGGTAACAAACCAGATGGCAAAACCACCAACATTTTCTACCCAAGAAGCTTTAAGAAAATAACTTCCTTTTGGTATGTGTTTGGTAACATCTGTAAGCCTTGCGTCTTCACTACCCACAATGCAAACTGTTCTGCCTCCTTCACATCCGTACATGTGGTTACCAGCCGTACCAGCCTGGCTCGTATTGTTTTCACCCTGTATGTCTGTGTGGTGTTTATGCGTCTGTGGACACATTTTGTAAACGTCATTCGCGTCACAGCCATGCAACAGGCAGTCAGAAAACTTTAAAGGTTTTTGCGAAGAGACTTTGGTGTAGACTGAAAAACAACTTGCCAAGTAATCAGTACATTTACGAAATTACGAGGTACTAAGAGCCATCCGTTTTTAAAAGACAAATACAGTATAATCCAAGTATTCTGCAGCGATGCCTGACGTATTGGGTAAATACATACCGACAAGCCTAACGTGATAGCATGCTTCCAGTGGACAATATTTCCTCAGTAGTATATGCCTGTAATTAATGATTATTAATTATTGTATTCTATTGATCACTTTTTTAAATTCATACCAAATCATTGAGAAGTGTGTTAAAAACATACTTTTAACCAATTTATGCATCATCGCTCATGCTGGAGTGATGTCAAGCCACTTATACTGTAATTGATTAAATCAGTGGTGTTCAACCAGCTGAATAAATAGTGGGCCCTGGTATGAAAAGGGTTGAAAAGCACTGGATTAATCAATTATAGTAGTCAGGTAATTGCGAATCGTAAAACGTATAGAACTGTGTGCAGCACAGCACCCCATTAAAGCTGTGTGTCTGTCTGTCTGTCTGTATGTATGTACAGGAGGAGAAGAGGAGGATGAAGGGGGACATGGAGAAGAGACGGCAGGAGGCAGCAGAGAGAATGAGGATGTTCAGCAGCAGTGTGGACGGAGACGACATGACACTCAGTCCCTTCAGTCCCAAGAGTCCCGTCCTCAAGGTAACAATAATGATTGTTATTATCCTCAATGCAATGAAGACTCAGGGCTTCCAACCAGTGACAAGCTTCTAATCCAGTGGTTTTCAATCTTTTTGATACCAGGGCCCACAATTCATTCAGAATTTGAGCCATTGATGACACCATTTGATGACATTTTAGCCCCACATACCCCTTAGACTGGATTTGGGAAACAAAACAGTCAAACATACAGATCAAAATGACCATTAATCTTCTACATTCTCTAGTTGTGTAGACTTGGGCTAATTAAATTCACACATGATGAATATTTTAACTCTTGAGAATGTAAAATGAAACCCACAAGTCCCAACCAAATGGACCCACAACGGTCCATTTGGTTGGGACCCAGGAGTAAACTTGAAACTCAAAATTTCAAAAATGCTTCAGCATTTTCCAAAGATTTATTAAAAATAATAATAATAAAAAAAGCTTGTAGATACAGTAGATTTTAATATCCCACATAAAATATGGATAAAGCTTTTTAAATATTATGATGCAGTTACACATTTTGCTGGAGAACCCCATGGCACCACCTCAAGGACTGATGGGGGTGTATGGACCCCAATTTGGGGTGCAAACATTACTGCCAGCGGTAAAATTACAGACACCAATGTTAATGACATTTAAAAATGTAACATTATATTATTATATTATCTTCACAGCCAATGTGTTCGGTTTCAACTTGTAAGTCGCATGTGTGTGCATTTGTGTGTATGTGTGTGTGCTTTATAACCACTACGCATGTTAGTGTGATCAAGGAACTCATAATGGATGCATAATTGATGCATTCATTGTGGTGTGTTTGTTCAGCACATTTTGTTGTGTGAGACTTGCTAAAGACAGCGGTCGCTTCGGGTTCAACCCGCTTGTTTGTCACTCACTTCAACGCAACGTCACATAATGTACCTGGTTTAAGCATGCTTGTACAGTTTACAGTGATTTGATGATGAGAGATAAATGAGACCCAACCGATCAACAAAGTATATATAACATAGGAATTTAATTGCTTGAAACGTTCCACTCATTGGAGATTGTAAAGATCCACAACCTCTTATTTTTATTTGACCGTTTCCTTTGTGTTGATTGACGGAGTAATGTTATGCCTCACAAAAATCTATTTGAGTGACACAGCTCGACTCGGAACAGTACTGCATGTCCAACAGCACCATTGCAACAACTAGCTACCCAATAATTCCTTCAATAATTCCCAATTGTGTAAATTATCTCAACTTCCACATAGATTTACAGATTAAATAATTACTAGTCACAAGATCTCCCCTCAATTATAGCAAGTAAAACACAAAAATAATTACAAGCTCAATCTGCTACTTTTGATATAACGGTATATTTTTCTTTTGAAAGGTAAGAGTTTTGTAAGTATGAGGTTTCCATGATACCATCAATCAGAACAGAACATCACCAGAACATGTTCTTTCACTAGGGGCTATGTAACTGAATCCACTCAGTTACAGTATAACGTCATAGACGATTGCAAATCCGGTCTTCTTTAACCGAGCAAATTGACAATATCAATTCCTCTATTAAAACATTCTTCTCTTTATGAAAGCTAGTGCGAACTGGGAACTGCTGCCCCCCCTCATGCTTTTAGGTGGGTTTTTAGTGTTTTGAAGGCCATGTCCTTCCTTGGTGCAGTCATGAGCCTGCCTTCTGCTTGTGTCTGTAATTTCAGAAATGGAATGAAGAGGTTCTGACAGCAGAAAGTACTTGCTCGGTGAGTGTGTGTGTGTGTGTGTGTGTGTGTGTGTGTGTGTGTGTGTGTGTGTGTGTGTGTGTGTGTGTGTGTGTGTGTGTGCGTGTGTGCGTGCGTGCAACACACAAAGGATTCTTTTGTGGAGGAGAAATCAGAGCCTGAGAGTGCGGATCCGAGGCAATTTTATATTTAACCACATAGCTGGCATTTCATAATTGGCAAAATTAGAATTTTGTTTTTCAAGACAAGTTTTAAAAAATATGACTTTGTAATGTGTCGCATGAAATTGTGACGGGTCATGTCTTTGCAGATATTCTTATTTTTACTGTTGTTTGACAAAGTATATAAGGAGTATAGCTGCCCACTGGGCAATAGTCAGCTATTAGACGTCTGTCTAAAAATGGTCTATAATTGGTCTAAAAAAAATTTAGGTGTGATTTGTTCATTAGAAGTATACAGACATTGATTAATGTATATACTGTATATGTTTTATAGATTGTCTCTAGATCTGTTGAATTGTGTCTAATCTAAGCCCTGGATCACAAAAAAACCTTTCATTTTAAGACCAATTACAACCCATTTTAGAAGGCCATTTAGTTGTATTTTATATCTGTAATAGCCTGATTCTTATTATTTAATTGTGTGTTTTTTATGTATTTATTTATTTATATCACTGAGAAACATTTTAGCCAGAAATTGGATGGTGTCTATAATATAAGGACATGAAAAACCTAGACATGGGAACTAAATGTCTCAATAGAGGAGGAAGGAGAACAAATTACAACCACCACAATTGTATAAGTTATATTCTTGAAACTGTTTTTTTTTTTTTGTTCTAGTACTGTTTATGGTTCTGAACCAGTTCATTTTCCAAATCTGAACTGGTGCATGAAAAAAACGGAACCAGTTCAGATGTAAACTGTCCACTGTAAAGATTTGTGTGACAGTAGCGTTTTTTTCTGATACTGATTCACCTACTAAATCGCTGGTTGTCAAACTAGGTTCTGGGAAGCTTCCCAACTAAATTAATAATAGTAAGGATTAATCAAATGGATCTTTATGGGTCTGTAAGGCAGACTGAGTTATGGGAGTCCTAGGAGTACTAATTAAACAGATTGGAGAATTTTTTGAAACACTGCCTCGACTGTACTTTTACATACAGACTGAATAGACTCTCCTGAACGATACTGGGGTTTCACTGTAATCCTGCATAAATAGCCTTGCACTGTACAGGGGCTGCATGAATACACTGAAGTTGTGAGAGCAGACAGTTGCAGTCAACTGGAGATTGTTTGATGAAATCCAGTAGAGGCCGCTTTGTTTGAATTGGAGGAAAATCGAGAAATCCAAGACCAAAAATGCAGAAGTGTAATTAAAAACACTATCTCGATCAGCAAATTCCTCACTGTGCGCTGATCTGGAAATGTGGAAGTCATCTATCTTCCAGTCCAAGAAATAATGTCACACATTGTTTTTATTTTCCAGATCACAGAGAGAACACAATCCCTCAACAGGTCACTGAAGAAAAGGTGAGTTCACATTTTAGCAAAACTGAAAAGCAAATTATTTTTTAAATATTTTTTTATCTACTGAAAATTAAACTATTTCAGACATACGCTTTAGGCTGCAAGGCAACGATGAAATACTAATATTGTAAGGTATAAACCCCAGTAGGTAATAGAAGAAACAGATATAAGCAAGGAACCAGTGCCAGTGGTGGAGTTACTGGAGTACAGTATTCTGAGGAAGTAATAAAGTGTAAGAAAAAGGCTCCTAATCCAAATGGCTGTCTGATTGCGTGAGAACCCCCTGAAGGCCTACATGTCGTTAGACAGCCCCTTGAAGCCACTAAAGGCAGTTATGCTGGCTAAACGGCTGGTGTCTGAAAGTAAACACAGACACAAGAGGGTTTAGAGGCGACCTCTCCACCTCTCTCCGTGCATCACCTTTTGTCAGCCATGATTTATGGCGGTGGTGGTTATAACTCCAACCAGATGCAGGCAGAGGGAGGCTGGCTTGCGTATTCTTTTCTCTGGTGGCCCAACGGTGAAGTATGGCTCTGAACGACCACATGGCTCCGGGCAGTCTACCCTACGGTAGTAAGTTATCAAGTGTTAGAGCTCCGATCTGCGCTTGCTCCTACGGTATGGAGTCACATGGTGAGGGGAAATTGGCCATTGTGAGATTACAGATCATATAGTTTCCATGAGCGGCACTATCGTATTACGTAGCAAAAATTACGCCTTGAGGATCTCCCACCAGTAGCTTCATACAGTAACTGAAGGAGAGAGAGTTCTTGGTCTCAGAGTGAGAACAGTGAATAGCCTAGAAGGCCTAGCACATAATTCCCACCTTACCCGTTTTCTTTGACATCATCTAATCATGACATCATTAGACATAAATGTCCTTTGATGGGTGCGTTCTCCCACCGCTTGTGGAAAGGAATTGAGCCACTCTTAAATGCAAGTAGTGAAGGATATGTCCATATTAGAATGTTCCTGCCTCCTCGCAGAAGGTATGACATCATTCAGCTGGATCCGTACCAGTACAGCAGTAATAACAATGAATGCAGACATGGCAAACGCTGCCATGTAATCTGCCAGGACTTTTATTCTAATGACTCAGGCATGCCTGGATTTCTCCACAAAACAGTCCAAATACAAATAATGTAGAACATGAGTCGGTGCCATTACAACACAAGATGTCTGGGCCAGTCTGTATAACCAGAGCAGGATGGCTTGTATTTGTGTTTTAATAAAAAAGGCAAGAGATTGGCCATGGATTGGGCTGCTATGGGTTTTATTTGGACATCAGGAGGTGGGCTGAAACATACTGAAGGTATTTTTGCACTTATAAAGTCACATGAACCAGGCCAAGAAACCTACCAACACTGCCTATATGGTGCACAAACACTGGATGCCCATGAGTGTGCTGGGGTGTGAGATTTACACTCTTTCAAAATAGTAACCTGGTAATTATTAACTCTGTAATGCTGTTATGTTTTTATTCAACATGTCTAAACTGCTGAAAAGGAGCATAATGGTTGAGATTAGAAGTAATTGGTCAGGCCCTTTGCGTGTTTGTATCTAGGGTTTGCATAATTATTGTTTGTATGAAGTATATTGAGTTTACATCTTGTGTCATGGTGTATACAAATGGCAGCACAAATACTGCATGTGGTTGTGACTCCCTGGAGCCCAGTCCTGATGCAACACACATCTGAGATAGACCTAAATGATTACTCAGGGTGTATACTGTAAATGGGACCCAGTGTGTCAAATGGATATTTCCCATTGCAGCATAACTGAACTCTTTTTTCCCCCCTGAATTGAAAAGCATTCTCTCTCTTTCTCTCTCTCTCTCTCTGTGCTACTCATTCTCTTCTACTCAAGCTCTTCTACTGTATGTATGTTTAAATTTCACTGACAATGAATCTCTCCATGTTTTTGGGGGGAATACAGCAACAGTTTCAAGAAGACCCATCCCCCTGTCCTGCTGACCAAGATCGATGACAAGCGAGAGCAGTACACACACGCTGTTGAGGTAAGCTCATCCAGGCGCACGCACGCACACGCACACACGCGCACACGCACACACGCACACACGCACACACGCACACACACACACACACACACACACACACACACACACACACACACACACACACACACACACACACACATGGCCAGATTGATGACACAATGATCAAGGGCCTCATCACAGTGGTTATATTCTGCCTAGCTTCATCAGTCTTCGCCACAGAATGTCTCACTTGTCATATTGTCGTCTCTGTCGGATGGAAACTTCAACATCCTAAAAACTTCTGCTTTTCACGATTCAAATTCCAAAACAGCCAAAGTAGCAGATTGACAAGCTAAAAAGCCGATGCTTGATCTGGATGCTTTTGGATGCGTTAATTTACAAAAGAAACCAACCAAAACTAGATTTCTAACCAACTGTGATGATATAGAACAGTGGTCCGGGGACCACCAGTTGTCCTTGAGATGCATCCAGGTGGTCCCCAGCTAAGGTGGTTAACCAGATGACAAGTTGGTTAACCAGATGTAACTCTTGAGAGCGTAAAAATGAAACATGAAACATTTCATGTTTACACTCTCAAAAGTTAAAATATTCATCATCTGAATTATCCCAAGTCTACATTACAACTAGAAGATTAATGGTCATTATAACCTGTATATTTGACTTGATTTCTCCAAAATCAAGCCTGGCAAGCAAAAAATAAATCTTTAGTTTAGTGGGGCTAAGATGAAAAATAAAAAAATAAAATAAATAATAATAATAATAATAATAATAATAATAATAATAATAATAATAATAATAATAATAATAATAATAAAAAAATAGTGGGCCCTGGTATGAAAAAGGTTGAAAACCACTGGTATAGAATATATTTCCTCATAACTCTGACTCACATCAAAGTCAAACACCTGGCCCCTTAGGTCAGAGCATCAAAACACCTGCTTGCTCTGTCATTAAAGAGAGGATTTACTGGTCGTCTGAGGCAGAGCCAAGCTCTCTCTCTCTCTCTCTCTCTCTCATCCCTGTTGTAGCTGAGTCATCATACCTGCCATTTAAAACATGAGGGAGCCGGCAGGGTGCTTGAGGCCCCTGGATGTTGCAAAACCCAGTAGTGCCAACAGTATGACATCACCGCAGCATGCTTGGTTTTATTGCGTTGTTCAGCAGAGATACACGCACCAGGCAGGCACCCAGCCTGCATGTTGCCAGTTCCAATCCCGATGCGATGACTTTGCTGCATGTCACTGCCCATCTACAGCATCTCCCCATTTCAGTCAGTCTATTGTATGTTTTGGTTAAGATTAAGAAGTATAGCATTACAACCTGTATTATGATGTACTGTACATCAAGCCATACGCATATTACGACAGTTTTTGATTAGTGCTACATATTTGGTTATGTAAAACGATGTTTTATGACTAACATAGGATTTATGGAATATAAAAAAAACAAAAAAACATGTTGCTGCTCAGAATTTATGATCCTGATGTTTTGTTTTTGTGACGAATGTGTTTTTCATCGTAAGAAAACACTAATATATTCGGCCTCCTGACTTATATTAACGATATAACAACTTCAAAAGTGAACATTAAAACCGTTTGGTGTCAAAGTTCACCTGGCAGAGTGTTTGCTCTTGCAACAGGGGGTTGCAAAGCAGCGATCTCTTTGTTTTGCTGAAGGAGCCCAACGCCAGAAGGCTGACAACCTCCCATGTACTTCAGCTAAAACACAGGCTTTTTATGTTCCCCAGAACTCCCAGGAGGCCAGGGCAGTCAAACAAGGTGTGATGGACATCCCCAACACTCCTGAAGTAGTCTCCTCCAAGAAAAACCTCTTTGAAGGAGGAGAAGTATGGGCCCAAAGTCCTGCCAAGGGAACATCATGCAAGGTAAGGGGCGCAGACTCAGCCTCATGTACAGTACTCAGTATTCATATGTGTCATATACATTAATCCTACATATTAATATTAACCCATTTTGCCCGGACTAGTTTCTGGCACTAGATTATTGTTTTTGATGCTTTATTTCTGATACTTTCTGACGCTAGATTCTATTCTTACACTATATTCTAGTTTCCGACACTAGAGGCTAGTTTTTGACGCTAGATTCTAGTTTCTGACAGTATTTCTAGTTTTTTCTGAAAATTCTATGTTCCTGTGTCAATGTTGCTCAACATATTTCATGCCAAGGACCAATAGAATGATCTATATTTGGCTGCGGACCCCCATCTGAAAACATGTTGTTCTAGGTTATCCCCAGAAGCAAAGATTTGAGTTAAAAACGTTTGCTTTGCGAAACAATAAATTCAAAGATGTGTGCCACATTTTCATGATTTTTCAAAAATAGCAGACCTACTGCCACTCGGTGGCGCGCTATGATCTTGTAGATCTGCTATTTTTCAATAGTTAAAGCATAATATTTAAAACACCAAAACGAGTACAGTACAGAAAAGGGTGAACAAGGAAGGTAACCATGTGTGGAGTTGGCAAAGGCCAATTTAAGCACTCAGGCCTGTATGTACAGTAGGCTATGTGACTATACAGCTGAGCCACGATAAATTATGCTCACAAGATAAGGGGACAGTATGGTCGGTCACACAAGTTGCATGACTAAAGCATGTCACACTGCACAGAGAATTCAATGGACATTGGCATCATGCACCAAAAGTGTAGAAAAAACAACTCAGCATCTCAGAATGCATCACAACAGGACATAATGTAATGGTGACCTTAGAACACAAAGAATACCGTAAATCAGTCTTAAATTATTTAAGCACCACTTCCCAACACACAATGACAAAATCGCCATAGAATATTAAAAGAAATAACCAGATCATTTAGTTGATGTTAATAAAGCCCTAAAGATTTCTTGGTCTCCAAAACTCCAATGGAAAAATGTGTTTGTTAATCCAAACATTGCGTGTGCTCTTTGCTATGACCACACTGATCCTGTGTAAAAACTACCAGGCTTGGCAGAGACACTCACCCCCCTCTTTCCACAAACGCTTAATTACTTATTTTGTTTTATTGTGGGCAGCGTGCAGCGGTGTTCTTTGAGGTAACCTAACCGGGAAGGTATGGGTCTGACGGGGCACAAGAAGTGTTGCCAGATTCTGTGAAATAAATAAGCAAATAACGGTCTAAGAAAACAAGGCCAAAGGAAGTGACTATGATAGGCCACATGAGCACTTTAAGCCTATATACATTGGCTAAATGAGATTAGCAAATCTACAAGCTCACAACACATCACAAACAAAGTGCAAAATCATTAATATTTGGGAAATTGCTCATAATACGGACACATGGCAACACTGTGGCACAAGCCGTAATAATGAGAGCCCGAGCTGAACTGCTGAAGAGATCTGAGGCTCATTTCTGGCTTTGTTTGTTTTTATATGCTTTCCACAAAATGTGTGGTTTTCCCCTCTGCTCTGCAGTCTCAGATGAATCCCTGGATTTTCCACATGCTAACCTGTCCTCCAAGAACCCAAGATTCACACTGTCTGGCTTAAGTGCAAAAGACTATGAGAGCCCCCTCATTTTATAAAGCTACGGCTATCAGAGACTTATTTGAATAAATTAAATATTTGGTAGCCTATGTTAAATACAATATAACCAATATAATTGTCCTTTTTTGCATTTCAAAAAGAGGACAAGCTCAAAATGTCAGGCTTCATTTCAAGCTTGTCGATCTGCAGTGCCAGCAACAGTGTCCGACTGTCCATTTACTGGTGGGTAGTTAATTGGGAGTGATTGGCTCTCTGAATACAAGAGAATGGCTGTGCTTCTTATCAGTTGACATCCAGATAAAGTTCAACCAATGTTGCCAACTGAGCTTCAAACGCATTGGACTTCACACACGGTTCAATGCCAACCAAACACACTACAATGGGTCTTTACAATTTAGAGTGGTTGTACTGGAAGGCCCTGAGAACACTTGCCCCAACATCCTCGCCTCTTTATTATTTAGCTTTACAAAGATTTGATTTATGTTTGCGACAGTTCCGAGCAGGCCTGGATGTAATATTTCCCAACTGGGGGGCAGGTGAAAATGGTATGGGGGCGGCTAGTGGAAGCTGCTACCGCACCGTTTTTGGCTACAGGACTTTAATTAGGCAATTAAGCGTCAATAATAACATCAGTTTTTGTTGTTGAAGTTGCAACAGGCACGCAGCATGTATAAAGCTAAAGGTCTGAGAGGGACTCAGTTTTCTGTTTAGAATGATGAAATGGTGTTGGTTTAGTGGCGCCACAATTGTAGTTAGTAGCAGTAGTAGCGTTTCAAATCATTTTAATTGTAAGAACCTTAATTTGAAACATTGTTGAAATTTGGGTTGTTTTGCGTGCCATCATGTTTGGTGGGGCAGTCTGGGCATTTATGCCGTGCCTAGATCCAGCCCTGGTTCCGAGGTTTCCAGATTTGACCCTATGGGGTGAGCGTGTTTGTGGTGAGCATTCCTCCCAGGTACGGTTCGAAAGACGGTCCACTTGCAATACGTAAATAAGAGTCTTGTGCTCTCCTCATCTCAGGACACTGAGGATCTGAAAGTGGGCGTTGCAGACCTGATCACCCAGTGGGTGAGGGGGAACCCGGATGGCAGCGGTAAACAGTCTCCGTCCAGGCCAGCAGTAAGTCCAACGTCCTACAGATCCCAAAACCAAGTCCACACGGACATGTTTGGATCCCATAACACTGTCCTTTAAAGCTAAAGTCCAGTAACTACATTTTTGGACACACCGACTTATTTGTGTATCACAAACGTCAAAGTAGTCTTCGTGAATTTGGGGGATAAATTAGTTACCAGAAGATACAGTATTTACAATTAGTATAAGATCACAAATCTCATTTGGCTGACCAGTTGAAACACTATAGTGCAAACATGTAGCTATTGTAGCACCATTTTGAACATTTTGCTGAATGAAGTGCAGGGACGGGCTTCAAACAAATAAAAAGTCAAACAATATTTTTTTCCAATATGTATCTACCTATAAATGCATGAGGTGACAATTTCAGCATCAGAAGCACACCGCTGTACATCTCATTACGATCATAATCTACCTGATTTTTTCAATAAAAGTGGTTGTTGTACCATTTTGCACATGAATAACAATAAATAATAATTGGCTGCTCTTTTATCGATTTTTTTAAACTGATACCGATAAAAATTATGCATATCGAAGCCCGAAGCACAAATCACAAGTCGCATAGGCCAAAATTATTTCATTTTTTCCCTCAGATGTGAGATTTTATTTTTGCTTTAATCCACAATTCCTTGGGAATTCCACAGGGAATATTCTTACCACTCTATATACTTAGTAAACTTGGCTCTGTCCCTAGGCTGGCTTCATTTTTCCTTACACCAGCTTTGCCAAAAATAGCTAATCAACAAGCTCAAAACGCGTCATACTTGGATCGGCTATTTTCAGCAAATGCCCCCTCTCACCCTACTAGGGTTCAAGTGGTTAAATTAACTAGCACACTATTCTTTTACACAAGTAATTTCGCTTTCAGCTAAAGCATACCTCAACGGAGCTCCACAGAGAGAGAAACACAAACTTTCTTTTTCCTTCTAGTTTTTTACTAGAGTCGAGGGCTCAAGAGCCATAATTTAAATTGGTGTTTTTATCATTCTCTGGCCGCTGCATGTCAGCTGTATTTCTGTCAACCCTTTCTAAAGCGATTATTTATTTCTCCCCGGGGTCATATTCATCAAAGATGTTTAATGTACAAAATGTGAGCTGCTTATGGCTGAGATATACATGCCTAAGTGATGTATGAAAAAACACAATGTTGCTGTCAAAGCTCAAGCGACATAGACTTACTGATTAAAATTATATCAATATTTAGTATTCATTTAGTATACATTTTTTTCATAAGTTATGAAGTTGTAAAAGATAGACATTAGACAGTGTTCTTGATAGTCAGTGCCAGACTGCATTGTGCCTCTTATCAGGGATCGCCCCCTTGTGGAGGTTGTACAGTATGACTATTGAAACAATACATGTTGATGGTCTAATGTTTAACCTTCAATTCCAGACAATGAAATACTGCATATATTTTGGCTTCCACATGCTCAGTGATTGTCATTCCTTTTTCAGGATGTTAAACCAGGCGATGTGATGAACAAAAAGAACATGTGGGAGATTATTTCAGACACGTCTGGAAGAACAGGGCAAAGGACTTTGGTGAGTATCCGTACATGCTCACATGCACACACACACGCACAGAAGTGGCAATACACAGTATGTGAGAGTTTGACATGTCTTTAATCTCTGTTTTAGGGTACCCCCGCTGGTAAAAAGTACAAATTTGTGGTAACTGGTCATGGAAAATATGAGAAGAAACCTGCAGCAGCAGATGAGAATGGAGAGGAATACCCTAATGGAAAATCTGGTAAGCATCAAATGTGTGGGTTTTAATTCTATTGCGAATGGGTTTTAGGCTCAACTTAATAGTGCACAATTCAATAAATGTTGACTACGTCATATAATGGCCAAATAATTTCTGCTGATCCAATTTACACACAGTTCTGAATCAGATATTTATGTACTGTAGATATTATCTTCCATCAATGTTGTAATGATCAAAGACTTCTCCAGTTCATCATTTTGTACAACGCTGAAACATTCCTTACGTCCTCTATTCAACTCTGTTTATATAAAAAATAGAAAATATGCTTTCTTCATTTGTTGCACAGAATTTAACTGCACATGAAAAAATAACATGCAAAAATATAAAGCACAAGGAGTCCTGAAATACTAACCATTTGAGTCCCTTAGTGCAGTGGTTCTCAAAACCCTTTACTTTCAAGGCCCCCCATTATAACTCAGAGTTACACACCCATAAGGGGCCATTTGGAACTTCCCTGAGGGAACCATGAGGGAAACTGGACAACACTTTGAGACTGACTGCCTTTGTAGGCAACTGCCTGTTTGTTGCATAGTGTTTGCATATCAAGATTCTTCACATGGTACGGCTCCACCTCTAGACGTTACTTTTGTCAATACCTATCATTGGACAGCCTGAAGTCCATTCCATACTTTGCCACTATAACACATATCTGAACCTTCGCTTCCGTCCTATAACTCTTCACTTGTCTATTTCACTACAGCGTTATTACACAACCTACTCATGTATAGCCTACATGACATCGTTGAGCTTTTATCTCAAATGCTGCTCAGAAAGTCATAACCTAAACCAAGGCTAAAACCTGTCACTACACCTTGGAAAGTACTGCATCAAAAAGTAGCACCATTGTGAATATGGGAAATGTATGGAGAGAAAAACAAAACCGAGAAGAAAGATACTGTATAATTAAAACATCTATAGTTTCTAAGTATTTATAAGCATTTCTACTTAACCCAGGCCAATTATTAAGCATTTACTCCATGTACTGATCTTACAGAATAGCACATAGCAGTGTCTTGTAACATATTTGTTTTCTTGTTCTTGTTTTCTTTTTATATTTTGTAAAAAAAAAAAAAAAAAAAAAAAAAAAAAAAAAATAAGGTTTTAGAAAGCTGGTCTTAGGTTTGGCTGCAGATTAGGTTTTGTAATTTAAGTGTACGTATGCATTCGGAGTGCTGATATCAGGAGATATTTGCACATACTGTAAGAGCATGTCAATCAGCAAGTCACAATGCATGGTCATGAGTTAAACTATGTGCCATCAAGAACACATAGCATAATGTCCTGGATTCATAATTTTCAGTACACATATGATTATGATGACCAATAAAGGTTAAGCAATTGACAACAGAGAAGCTCTGAAATTACTTAAAACATACACTTTAATATCATACAGAGCCTAAAGGACTTTAAGACAAATGTATCTTTCTGTCAAGGTAATCCATGGCAACAAATTTGTACTGTAACAGTCAGACAACCAATCAATCATACAATCAGCACCCCAAATGCAACACAATGCATTTGGCAAGTATATACTGCTACAAATATCATCCCATATGGAAAATATTTTATATGCAAACTCTTGAAAGAGAAGAACCATAGTATTTCTTTGTGAAGTGAAATATATATAATTTATATTAAATATGACACTTAAAAAAGATATAAGATCCATAGTATTTTTCTTGTAAAGTGGCGTGTATGAAAGGTGCCACTTTTGCCACAGATTTTTTATATATATATATTTTTTCCATATGGGATCCCTCAACACACAGACAAAAACACCAGACCTGTACATTGTGTTTTCACTATAGGATTTCTACACCTGTACATAAAACATTAATTGAGTAAGCAATTTATCACAGCTCTTATACAAATGTCACATTTGACATGGTTAAGAAACAGTGAACCCTCTTGCTGTTCTGTTAAAGTCCTTGGGTTCCTCCTCCTTGTTCTTACGCCCAATCAGACCCATCTCAAACACTGTGCTGATTTTTGTTACTGGTCTCGATGCGGCCTCTCTCAGTCTCTTGGCATCGAACCTGGGACTGAAAAGCAGCACGGGCAGACGATGAGCAAATGTTGGGATTTCTGTGTCTTTTGCTTCGCTTTGTTTCTCAGCTGGTCTCTCTTCCTGTGTCTGTGTCGCTGTGTCTCCATCACGTTTACTTAACTCAATCTGGCGCATGATCTTTTCTTTGCTCGAGAACATGCCGAAAAGGACAGCATCCCACATCTGTGGTGCCTTACCACTGCCATCTGCACTCTGTGTCTCATCCTCAGCAGCAGATTTATCACTCTGCTTCTGTTCATCCTTTTGATCCTTTTGACCTTCACTCTGATCATGCCTGGCAGGTTCTTTCTGAGGCTCTGCTTCTGGAAACTTGGGTTCCTCTTGCTCCACCACCATGTGTTTCTTTAGGCGCGACCATCCACTGAGTTTAGATTTAGCTCCCTTTGGCTTCAAAAGTGATTTAAGAAGAGGCTCAGCGGCCGGGGGTGAATCGTCCCCTTCCTTCTTTGCTGGTGAAGGCACTGCTGGAGCAACTTTTTCATCTTTGACTTTGTCTTCATTTACTGTTGACTTAGCTTTAACAGGAGTTGAACCCTCTTCTGGCAGGGTTGGCCTTATGGGCTTGGACTCTTTTGCCTTTGCACTGGTTGCAACTGTAGGTTTTACTGACTCTTTTTGTTGAGAGTCACTGGTTTGTGTCTCTGTTTTTGCTACCGCTTCTGTGGTCTTGGCTGTGGCTTTGACTACAGGTTTTGATTTGACCACCAGAGGCACTTTGATATCAGTTATGCTTGCTGGAGTGGTCACGGTCTGCTTTGCTTCAGGTATCTCTGGTTTTGAGGCTTGCTGAATTGGTGTTGTCGCCCTCTCTTTCTCAGGAGGTTTGACGTCCACTTTCTCTGCGGTGGGACATGTCATCTCTTGCAACATAGTTTGTATTTCGGGTGCTGCAACATGACTTGTTACTGGTCCTGCAGTTTTGGGGATATCTGAAGCTTGTGAAACTACAATGGTTGGAATCACTGCTGGGGTATCATCTACAGCTATATCTTCCATTGTAAATACCTCAACCAAGGAATGTGTTTTCACAGGTTGAGTTGGCTTCAAAAGTTCTGCTGATATTTCTTTCTGGGTTTCATGCTCTTGAGTTGGCGTCTTAGCCCTGGATATACCAAATGCTGGCGTAAAACTTTGGATTCCACCAAAAGCAACATATTCAGCCGGTGTTAAACCACGATACGCTGATTTTGATGTGGAGGCCACAGATGTTGGCGTTTTAGGTCTTTGAAAAGCTACAGGCGATGGCCCTGAGGGTGATGATCCATAGTATGGTGTCCGTGGTCGTTGAGGTCCGGAAGGTACAACAACTGCAGGTTTTGGTGTAGCACTTGTTGGAGTCTTGGGTCTTTGATATCCTGTTGGTACCACCACTGCAGGTTTTGGTGTTGGCTCCATCACTGCAGGTTTTGGCACTGGCTCCAGCACTGCAGGTTTTGGTGTTGGCTCCAGCACTGCAGGTTTTGGTGTTGGCTCCAGCACTGCAGGTTTTGGTGTTGGCTCCAGCACTGCAGGTTTTGGTGGTGGCACCACCACTGTAGGTTTCGGTGTTGGCTCCACCACTGCAGGTTTTGGTGTGGCATTTGTCTTAGGTGGAGTCTTTGCTTTTGTGAAATCGGTCATTTGAGCTTGCTGTTGAGCCAATTCTGGCTTGGAAATATTTCTTTGACTTGGTTCAACTGGTGTCATACTTAAATGAATATCACCATTTACAGTAATCTTTGAATTTAATGTTCTTTTGGTGATTTGAGCCTCTATGCTTTTCACACTTTGGGAAGTGTGAGTAGGACCAGGCGTTGATTGCTCTCTGTCTACCGTTGTTACTGACACTGCAAATAAAAGAGGATTGGGTCTTGATACTTCAAAGATCGGTGTTGCAGCTCGGGTCCCAGGTGTTCTAGGTCGCCCGGTCGGAGTTCTTGCTCTACTGAAGTCATAAGTAGGTGATTTAGCCCTCTTCACATCAGATGTCACAGTCAAGGATTTTTTGTTTTCAGGTGTTGGTGTTACAGATCTGTTTGCTTCTGGTGTAGGTGTGGTGGTAACTTTGACTTCTGATGTAGGGGTTCTACTCCTGTGATCTGCTGCAGAGCTAGGAGTTGGACCTGTTGGCGTCGCGCCTCTTTTGACTTCTGACGAGACCACAATTTTTACTTCAGGTGTTGGAGTTATGGCTCTTCTTGCTTCCAATGTAGGCGTCTTACTTCGAGGAACGGTACTTCCAATAGAGGTTAAACCAGTTATGTCATACACTGGAGGCGTCCTAGATGGCTCGTAATACGAGGCGTTTGCAGTGTAAATCCTAATCTGAGGAACGTCAAACATCGGTTTGGGCGATCTTGAAGTTTCAGTCGCTATGAATGTTGGACGAGGACTTTTGGGTTTCCCAAGTGGGACCAACACCGTAAGGGGTTGCAGAAAGGTCTCACCGCCCGATGATACAAAAGGACGGGGAATAGGGCTTTTAGGTGCCATTTGTGAGGCGGGAGTGGGGACTACTATTGTTACTTTACCAGCAGGCCTCGTCAACTCAGGCACAGGCGTTGTGCTCTTAGCCGACCCTGAAAACGACCGGACTCCAATCACATATGACTGTTGTACGTGAGAGGACACCGGTGCCCCATGCTGGGGGAAAGCCGATGACGGGGCAGGTGCCGGCTGTGGAGAGAACCTGGAGAATCCGGCACGTTGTGGATACGGCGATTGCACATGTTGATACAGGGGCCTGACGTTGAAGCGTGGTGGCTGAGGATGGGTCCCTCCATAATAATAAGGTGTCTCAGGAGTTCTTGGCGGCGTGGAGTGGTCACTGTGTTCCAGGTCGGCGCTTGCTTCGTTTACAGGAGAGAGACTTATGCGGAACGGGGCGGGAACATGCGTTATCTGAGGGGCGGCTTTTTTCTTAGCGGATTTCTTGAGGAGTTTCTGAAGACGGACATTGTCCTTGCCAGGCTTGGGCAGCAGAGGTGGAGGATGGTACTGTGGGTACAGCAGGCTGGGTAGCGTGATGCTGCTATAACTGACAGCCATGACCACTTCAGCCCCCTGGAAGGAAATAAAATAAAATGTAAATGGCAAGATTATGATGCTGAAGTTCAAGAAAAATATCTTACACTGCATATCTAATGTGGTTCAGTTATTTCTGATCCAAGGTATCTGCCTAAACCATTATCAATGTCAACAGTCTCATCAATGCTGAATATTTGAGTGGTGCAACCATAGGGTGCAGCCACTCCAGTGCCCAGCTTTGTCTGTCCATCTGTGTCCATATGTATGTTTATGATAGAACAGGGGTCGCTGTTAAACCATTCACTTCACACAGATCAGATTTTTTTATTTCAAGTGCTCCTAATCTGACATGCATTTGGTCAAAGACTCTTCATTTTTCAGCCTTCCTTAGAGGGTTAATTTGGTTCCATGTAAAGAATTTGGTTGTAATTTGGTTCCTAAATATCAATCAAGGACCCCCTGGAGCCCATTCAAGGACGAATGATGGTAGACTTCAGTCAATCATTATCATTTTTCTTCTTTTTTCATTTTCAGATCTTTGCCAAGACGATTATTGAAGAGCTGTGTTCCTGTCAGATGGTTTTAAGATGTGACCCACTACCCGCAAAAACATATTTAGCATATCATGACAACTACCAGAAGCACCTCTTATGAAACATTTCATATGGCTAAATCACTATATTCTGCCACTTTCAGTGCAATGCTTAAAAACAAAAGGGACGATTAGTTCTTTATAAACAAATAATGTCCAACTTCAACAGTTTTCCAAACACATTTTCCTACAATGGATTGTGCTGTATATAAATATATATATATATATATGTGACTGTGACAATATTTTTTCCCCTACTTTTTTATTGATTGTTCTTTTTGATGTTGTGGTGGGTTTTCACACCAAATTATGTGTTTATACTTGTGTGATGTTTTAAAAAAGTCTCAAAAACCAAAACAATCCGTTTTTTTACGCTTTGCCAATTGTGAGAGATTCATATGTTGCTGTCGGGCAGAAACCCTTAACCTTTTGCATTTTTTTATATATGTTCTTTTTCATAGACACCCTACTTGACCATATTACAGCAACAAACAAAAGCATAAAAAGTAGGTTTACAAGCTATTTTTATATAAATGTATACATTTTATATAAATCCTAAAAAATGACAGATTTTAACATATACGGTTTCCACCACATATGACAGACAAATTGCCTTAAGTTCCTTGTTCAAATGCCAGGCAAATGCCATATTTTCTCGCTGTGCATTACTGCAGTTATGAGTGTTATATTGATCTATCATTTTTACAATTAGTATTTATGCAATAGGCCTTGATAAAATTATGGGTTTCATCAATAAAAGCCTAAGTAGAAAATTACAATACACAAGTATGTAAATTTACTCTACACATATGGTATTTTCTATGCTGTTTTTATATATATATTTTTTTCAATAATGTGATCTTGTGCCTTCCAGTTATATTTATGCTCTTAATCCAAACATTTTCACCTCATACCCAATTATTATTTCTTCTTTTATGTGTTTAAATAACTCAAACTTTAAATAAATTAAAAGCATTTTCTACTTTCATCTGTATCACTGTCATCTATGATTTTGTGATATGTTGATTTTTCGGCTTCTTGGCATTTGCTCCCTAAAGGGAATGAGGTTTGGGTTGTGTTGTTACTTTGTTTTGTTATGTAACTCGAAGGTGGACAGTAAATCTCTAATAATTGCTCCTTTGACTATAAAGTGTTAATTCAAAATGTCGTCACTCTTTAAACACAGACTGATTTGGACTATAGAACATCACAAAACCTGCCAGTACAGCTTGTTTTTTTGTTCTTATTTTTATAAAAATGACAACTTCCTTCCGTTTTGTGATGTTCTACAGCAGAATCATCTTACATTGCATTTGTTTATGTACTAAAAGAGTTTGAGACTTTGAGAGCCGTTTCACCACACAATGTCAGAGCAATTATTTTAGCTGTCATGTCCACAGTTGGAGTTTCATCATGACGGATAACCAACCCTCTACAAAATTATTCTTGCCCTTTAACTGAAACTTGGGGACCAACTTGCATGTGTACAACCTTCAGAGCAGCGAGCACACACAGATTTAGGACCCCTCGCTGACCCTGGAAGGGTTCCTTGGACTAATTATAGGTTGACAGCCTGGACGTGAGGCCTGTCAGCCAATCACTTTGCTCGGTTTTAGTGAAAACACTTAAATACTATATTAAAAGTAGCAGCACTTTTCATATAACAATAAATCAATTGGCTACATTGTATTGCACATCATAAATAGTCTTTGGATAACAAATATTTCATTTTAGAGCTGTGCAGCTGTTTTAAGTGGTGTCAGAATGTCAGTTGGTAACTGGACCACACGTTTTACATGCAGGTCAAGTTTCAGGGTTAAGCCTCATTTATGCTTTGCCGTACAACACAGCTGTGTAGCCGGAAATGGCCGATCTGCAGGCTCACAACGCAGCATGTCAGCCATGCTTTGTGAGCTTTTAGATCGGCTATACCCAGGCATCTCTCCATTGTATGACAATGTATGAGTCAGGTATTACAGTTTCAAACGTAGCATGACAAGAACTTGTCAAGCCACCTTGCAGGACTGCTGAAGACCTGTTCTAGATGGACATGAATACAGAGCATATGACCTTGTGGTATTACACTGCACGGTCATTTGTGATGCCTTCTGATAAACACAGCATTATTGAAAAATAATCTGTTGTATCACAGGAAGAACCAATAGTTGGCCCGCTGAGGTCTGCGTATTCGATCATGTTCTGAGTTTAATATCTGTGTCACACCACAGGAATATAGGCCAGCGGAGGGTCCTGTTTTAAAGGGCCATCCCTTCCACAGCAAGACCACAGGCTGGACTGAACTCACAGCCTGTCATATGAGAAGAAGAGCTCCTCCATTTAAGGCCGTGGTAGGTTAGGTATTTGGAGCACCTCCAAGACGCAAGTTCAAAAGAGGAAAGGGTAATAATAACCTGGTAATAAGATGACTCTAAGCACAATGGCCTCGGGTGTCACACCTTGAGCAAATGGAATCATCCCCAAAAAACCATTCACATGCCGTGGATGCTACAAGACGACATCCCCTGATGACCTTCCATTCATTATGACAGGACTTACCAGGTAAAGCTTATTGCTGGTGGTGAAAACACTCCGGAGAGGGTCCCCTTGAGGCGGCAGGAGAGAAAATGTATTGTAAATAAAACGTTTATAATCAAATACATATCAAGTCTTGTCTGTGGCATCTTTGCTACTTTTCATTGTTGTAAAATACAGTGATATCAAACATTATTATACATAATTGATCCTAATTAGTCATCATTTGTATTCGATTTATTCAAATGTGTTTTAATCAATGGCAGCAGAGACTGTAATGGAATGTATAAGCTCAAGATGGTGGTTTTATGTTGCACTGAATATCTCCTATAGCTTTCCAAAGACATGACTAATAGCTAGAGGTTCAATGGGGCGGGCCGCGGGATCTGCCGTTCGTCACCTGTCGCTCCCTGCCAATCGTATAAACACACGACTCCCGGCAACATACAAGACAAAATTGTGAATTGTGTTGTGTTTACCTGTGTGATTTGCTGCTTTGGGGGCGGCCGGCTGCTGCCTGCTAGTCCCAGCCCGGAGTGTGTCAGAACGGGAGGCTCATGTTGAGCTCCAACTATACCCCCTTCCTACAAATGGAAGGAACCGTCTCCATGGCAAGTCCAAAAATAAAGTCTGAGCCCTTTGCTCAGAATTGCTCCGGCCGTGTGACAGCACACAGCGACCCCTCAGTGAGGCAGGGGGTGGCCACCACGGCACCCTCACATATCAGCCCACCCTAGGGTGGGTGGGTGGGTGGCCTGCACCCGTCCCTCTCCCAGCTGGTTGCCGCCCCCTGGAGGAAAGTATGAGCCTCATTTTTGAGAGTCTGTGAGAATGTCAGGAGGACCTCCAGCGTTGGTCCACCGCAGCTGCAGAAAGAGTGTCCGAACGGAGCAGCGGATAAATTTGTACCTGCACCCGAACCCTCTCGGAAAGTGTCCCGTGTAAATTAGTAAGACATAGAATACCACTGCAAGAAGCAGGAAGAGAACGCCATTGGTAGTAGAGAAGAGCCTCTAGTAACAGAGTGGTGTAAAGTAGTACTCATGTACTCAACACTTACTTATTTACAAAATACAATTTCCAAAATGTGTACTACACTAAATCTCAGAGGTAAATATTATACTTTTACTCCGACTTCAATTATTTGACAACTTTAGTTAATTGTTAGTTTATAGATTAACATTAATATATTAACCACTTCAGGTCTGTATACATACCATTGTTTATTTTATTTATTTTGATTACCAGACTTTTATTGATTGATAGTATTGATTTGACTTATTGAATAGTACTTCACTATAAACAGCAATCAATCAATTCAATCAATCAAAATAGTATACACAATTAACACAACAATACATGTCATCAATAAGTACTAACATTATGTAGAAAAATATGATATTACATTTATCTTATCTCATCTTATAGTCTCCTGATAGACGTTTATTTTTTCACCGGGTCAATTTAGAAAGAAACCAGTGTTACACATCCTTTAATGGATGGTGCATTTGGTGGCAGAGCAGTAAAATAAGAATTGTCCCAGATTTGTGCTAAATTTGGGTGGAACGAGATCATGGTGGCTCCCACAGTGTTGCTGAAGAAGCAGGTTGTAGGTTATTAGGGCAAAGAGATGTTCTTACTGTGCAAAAAGCTCTTTGGATGCAAAAATATCAGCACTTCCCTTACAATAGTGCAAAGGTGACGGTGAAAATAAGGTGACAGACAGAGTGGACGTTTGGGTCCTCCTCAGACCATCATCCACCCTGTTGTCAGTGTGCTGTGAGCTGTGTCTTGTTGTTTATGGTATGGTCTGTCCCTCACAGTGTGAGGGACAGACCATACCATAAACAACAAGACACAGCTCACACCTGTCCTCAGTCCTCTAGTAAGCCTTGAGTTTATAGGGCAAACTACTGTACAGTTCTATACAGTTATTGTATATGGAAAACATGCAACTTTAATTTAAAACTACACAGTCCAACATGACATACTGTAAACTCTGATGGCGCACAAGCGCAAGCGCAAGCGCACGCGCACACACACACAAACACACACACACACACACTAAGGCAGACAAACAGACATAAACAGATTAAAGGATGACTCCTGTGAAAACATAAGACGGCTCATTGAGCCACACGTATTTGGGTCAAAGATACAACCCAGGTTCATGTCCCGCTTTGACCACATCAACATATCACACATTTTGTCTATGTATCGACAACACCTCTATGACGTCACAAAGACGCGCAAATCAGGTTCCCGTCCTGCTTTGACCGACTCAACGTATCATCACAGGCTACATTTTGGCTCTGAATCGCCGACACCTCTATGACGTTGCAAAGACGCGCAACTCAGGTTTCTGTCCTCCTGTGACATTATGTTTACAGTATGTACGTCTCCCGCATCTCTATAATGGCTTTCCTAATGTTTGTGTCTTTACAGCTCTAAGACCCTTGGGGAAATGTGCTTGCCTAATGTCGTGGCAAAAATAGCTAAGGCTCCACAGCGCGAGCCTCCGGCCATACCACAGGGTCTGTCCATCTCCTTATTAGAAGTCCCCCCTCCCGGCCTCGCCTTCCTGCAGCTCCTTGGCCAATAGGGAGCCTGTCTGTATTGGGTGTCAGTATAACAGAAGCAGATATTCAGGGCGGTAAGTTTGCAGAACCTTACAGCCTCAGTCTCGGCCGACAGGGAGCTCACGTCTTTCACCCTTTTCCGAGGTAAGAGTATGAGAGAGAAAGAGAGAATGAGTATGTATGAGAATGGGTGAAAATGGCTAAGGCAAAACAACTAAGCTAAAGTACAATGTTATATGAGCCCCTGCCCGGCCCAGCGGCGGAATCCATGTGTTGTAAAAAAAAACAAAAAAAAAACATCAACACTGACTCGGAACTTTCTGTTTAAAAGCAGAAGCTGCTCCACGAAATTGTTTGAAAGACCCAGAATGGGGGTGGAATACAATTTTTATCGAAAGGATTTTTGGAACATAGGGTTTACCCAGAGTGCATAGATGAACGCATATGATCGATATCGACCTGCTCAGCTTTGTTGCCAATCAAAAAAACATGCTCATTGATTATGACTTTTGGTTGAATGTGCATGTGTGTGTGCGCGTGTGCACATGTGCGTGCATGTGCGCGTACATGTACAGTATGTGTGTACGCTGGCTATGACACCTTTGACATTGCAGTCTAAAAAGATGAAAGTGACATTGTTTTGCACTTTGACAATTGGCCTTGGCGTCAGATTTCAATCGCCCCGCTGTGTGTCATCAGTGTGGGATTTACAGATAAGTCACAGCTATGCAGCGGAGACAAGAGGGTCCTTGTTATTTGTGTGACAGCTACGAACTCAGTAGTGCTACTACAAGATGGATTTGTATATTTGGACATTGTGTTTTCCGGATTAGATTATTTATTTAATAATATTTTTTCCTGGTTAATTGATTAATTGATAATTGGTTGTATGGTTATTAACTTATACCCTGAAGGTGGGTGGGGCATGGCTGGCATACCATCGGGATAAACAAATATACACAGGCTCAGCATACAGTCAACACACTGCAGCCTCTCACTCACAGCCTCCATTATTGCTTGAGAGACACGAATGAGGACATCTGACTGATATTTCAAAGATTATTTCTAAATCATTATTTTATATTGCTACTTTTTTATTGTTTTGTTAATTTATGTCATTTGTTTTTTGTTTTTTTTTTTTTTACCTTGAAGGAAGTCAATAGTCACCATAAGGGCTGGAGGGGTGGGGGTGGTCTGACAAGAAAATGATTGAAAGGCCCAAGTGCGAACGATGCCCAGATATGGACTGGACACTTGTGGAATTGTGGAGACTATTCCAAGAGAAAGAACCTGATCTGCATCATCTGTGCATCTATTGAAACAGGATCCTAGGCCCGTGTCTTGGAGACATCTGCAGCTGTCTTGTTTGGAAATAGTTCTGAAGCGAGAAGCCTTCATAGGGCTCCTCACACTAATGAGGCTAATGGGTTACTGATGCAAGCCTCTCTGCATTTATATAATACACATTCTGGTTATCAAAACATATATCATTACATTTTAAATTATACCTCTAAACCCTATAGGTTTAATGTTAAAGACAAACAAATTAAACAAAATTTAGTGCTATAAGAAGAAGGTGTATAGGAGGAAAAGACTGCTAAATAACCTATATTAGAGAACACCATGTTCTTGAAGCTAAAACTCTTTAAAGGGGAACTCCACCCATTTTCATTTTTTTTCTGAGAGCGTACAAATGCAACCAAATGAACCCTAACGGGTTCATTTGGTTCCATTTGTACGCTCTCAGAAAAGAAGCGTCTAAAGAAATCCATTAACATGGTGAAAATACATCTTGATGATGTCATCAAGATGAGTTCCCCTTTAACACCATCATTAACAAATGGAAACATGGGGTGGGTTTTTGGACCATAACCTATCCAATGACCCCTGTTTTTTATGTATGGCTAAATGAATCTCTCGCCCCGCTGGTGGCAGAGAGAGAGAGAGGCCTTTGGCACCAAGCTATGTTTGGTCGACTTCTCACTTACAAGCTGAGAAGCAGATTCAGGCTAGGGTTCAGATTTCCACTGCATACTTCAAAACTATAAAGTCAGATGTTTCTTTCATCTCCTTGATGCGCAAGCATCATTGTTGCCAATGGCAACAACACTTAAAATAATAACAATAACAAACTCTGAACTTAAGATATATATGTACCCCAAAACAAAAAAAAGTTTGCACCATAGGGTGGTGTTAAAAGGGACTTGTGGGGGAGTGGGGGGGCATTCTAGAAGTGTGCAACTTAATACTACTGCTATAAATAGAGTGACTTGAAGTGTCTCCTCTCTTTTGCCCTCTCTTGTGCGCAGGAATAAATCCCGCTTGTCATCATGTCTGACGCAGGAGAAGATGTGTAAGTATATGATTATTTTTTAATCCTAATTTCATATTAAAAATGCTAAAATATATCCTTTTATAGTTTGTTATTGGTGAGTAGTTTTATTCTTTTACTAAATGTCCCTTTCTTTCTTTTTGTCTTACAGTGGAGGTAAGTACATTATACATTAATATTACTGATCTTCAAAGGTGGTGTAGAAACAAATCATCATCATGCACAATTGCCATTATAAAAAAAGTGTCATCTATATCTTTAGTGATATCTTTAGTGACATCTAAATGTTATCCAAAAATGTTGCCTAACTGATTTTCCAATCCCCCATAGAATTAAATGGCACAGGATAAATAATTGTTCCAGGTTTGGCTTGACACCCTGAGATTCAACACATTACAAATACTTCACTGTGCAGCACAAATGCAATACACACTGGATGAGACAGCTATCACACTCTATTTGCATGGATGCAGGCACCAGCATTGACAACAGCACTGCATGTCATTTCGCACCTGAGGCAATATCACAAGTGAAAATTGCCAGGGTGTAATTTTGAAATGCACTGGTCTATTGGCAACATGGTCCTGCTAATCTGTGGCACTGCAACTGCACAGGTCTCCTTAGCTGAACTTTTATATGAGAAGGAAATGTACTAAATGTATCCTAGCCACGATACTTTAGTCAATTGACAATATACCTAAAGAAACGTGAACTCTCATCAGTTGAGGAGGACTGTATTATGAATGCTTAGCATGGGTTTCAGCTGCACCCACATTTTCTGCATCGTTATTCTGCATCGAAATTGGGTCCAGGTGAGATCTTGTTTTGATCATGTTGTTTTGCTCCTTTCTTTTTCGGACCAAAATGAAGAGTACGATGGTAAGGAACAGCCTACAAACTTCAGATGATATCGGTCATGTCTTCATCTATAATAACTAATTTTGTCGGTGTTTTCCTTCATCGTAATTATTAAAATACAAAGTCGTCTCCGTGGCATGCCGATCAACACTAACTCAAGAACATAAAATATACTGTAAAGATAAAGGACAGACAACACAAATGCAGACTATGTGTCTCTCTCCGAATGTGTTGATGTGCCACTGCATTATGGTCAGTTGATGTAGCAATCCTGCCATGTTTAAAGACAAATCTGGAGTTTGCCTGGTTGTCAGAACATCCCTCAGCATAGCCATTTCAAGTCAAAAGAGTCCATCATAGTAAATGTCCATCACTCATTGACCTTTTCCTCCTTTTCTTTTTAACCTGCTTGCTCTCTTATTCGCTTTAGCGCCGCCTGGTGGCCATTTCTGTGAAACAACTTGCTCTCTTAGCAAAAAAACAAACCCACCTCACCTCATCTCTTCATCCTTATCAGTTCTTCCAACTTACATCCCAACCACCCCCCCCCCCCCCCCCCACCACCCCATTCCTTCCTTACTTCTTCCACCCCACTATCATCTCCCACCTCTTCATCTTCTCATCCCCCTCATGCTTCCATTAACCCTTTCATCGCCCTTCCTCTCCCCGGTTACTCGCTGCATGCTGTTGTGGTGGCACAGCCGTGGAGGAAGTAGTAGAGGAAGTTGAGGTGGCCCCTGAGGCGGCCCCAGAGCCCGAGGCAGAGCCTGAGCCTGAGGCTGCCCCAGAGCCCGAGCCTGAGCCCGAGGCTGAGCCTGAGCCTGAGCCAGAACCTGAGCCTGAGCCAGAACCGGTGGTAGAACCAGAGCCCGAACCTGAGCCCGAGCCGGTTGAAGGTATGTGTGGCATGATCGGGATATTCTCTCACCTCATCACCCTCCAGCAGCAACAGCACCAACTGCTCCAAGGCAGACAGACCCTTTTAACCCATTAAAGACCCGCAAGGACGGGGCAATTCTAACAATTCTGCCTTCTAAAACACTTTCAAGAACTTTCAAAAATGACAGATATATACAAGCATGCAGCGCAGCACAAAGTGACGCGCTGTGAGTTTGTTGATCTACTGTTTTTGAATAGTCAACGCCAATATCTAAAATGAAATGCAAGCCTTAATGGTTTTAATGGGTTAAACAACCACACCTTTATTGTATACCCTCCATACTACTACTAATATGTACCTTCCCTTCACTACTGGCCAGATTAAAGATGGCTGATGATTATGAATGTTTATTACGACAATTTAGGTTTCAAAGCGCCAATTTGCCTCACTTTTGTTTTGCAAGTATTTTGTTCTTTTTATTCCTAACTTGAGATGCACTGCTTGTTTGTAATTTAAGAGACAAATTGTGGTGAATGATCCCTATCTGAAATTTTGAGTCAGAAATGCAGACTTTTTAAAGCATTTCAGAATTCAACTCAAAATGCATGTGTGCCAACATTTGCCAAAACAGAAATAAAAATAACTAATTCAAATTTAAGGTTTTGTGTGTAGCTATCACACACTGTAACTATATCCACTGTATTTGGCTTTTCATTTTATTTTCGCCCAAATAAAAGGCACATGTTGGAAGCACAATTAAATTATCACTTTTGATATCTGTCATTCAGTTTTAATGATGTCAGAATATCAAAGGCTTGCATTAATCATAAAAAGCCTGTTTCCTTAGAGGACACACAAAAACTGCTATGCTCAAAAGATCGTTTTATTAAGAAATAATTTAAGGCTTTTGGAGAGTGATCTTTTGTTTGTTTCTTCTCAATGGGCCTAGGTTGTTCCATAATAGAAAAATGATACTTTGATGATCCATAAAAATGTTTAAATTACAATCTGTGAACGTCAATTAGAATAATTTTATACATGAATTGATATGTAATGATTACAACATTATCTATAGAATTACTTTACAATAATTATATCAACAAAGTATCATTGAACAAACTTTGAAGAGGGACTAGCACTAAAGCTATAGTGCACTAGGGAAGAAACCATAGTGAATGTCCTTAGCCTCACAGTAATTTTTGGGTCAAATCGACATTTCTGCCCAACTCTACTCTTCTCAACACTGTTGCTTCACTCCTCCTTACTGCCGATGTTCTCAGTATGCTAAGGTCATTTTAAGTCAACGTTTTGACTTTTTGACTGTGCATTAGTTACTGTAATGAGCATATTGACCGGCAATAAGCAGGGTAAATCAACAGGAGAGTAGAGTTAGGCAAATATGAATAAACATGAGTTGTATTACTCATGATTGAAAACCAAAAAAAGACCATTATGCTATGAGGCTAACGGTGTGCAGCTCTCATAGCCATGCTAATGCTGTTCATTCTGCTCTTATTTTCATTGCTTGCTGCATGCAGAGGCCATTGAAGAGGAAGGTATGTTGATTAAAACTTTGGTGAATTTGGTGTGTTCATTCTGGTTTGGACGGACCCCGTTGTGTCTGTTGTTTCTGGTCTGTATTGTGGTGAGGAGGGAATATCTGCTCTGCTGGGCGCAAAATGTCTGTCCAAAAGTATGTTATTTGGCTACACACTGAGGTCAAATTATCACAGTAGGATATCAATAGATTTATTTAATTATATATTTATTAGTCCCCAAAGGACTTTAGTTTAACAAAGGCGGAGAAGAAGGGTGAAAGAACACTGCTAACAAGTCCGCGTCGCGCCTATGCCGTAGTAGCGCTGCCGCGCCAATAACCACAAGAAAGCTCTCCCTCTCATGACTTATTGCTTAACGATCCAACTTTGCATGGCATGGTTTCACCAAAAACATGTCCCAAAATGGACATGTATTACCTTGCCTGTGAAGCAGGCTTTGGGGTCAAGCCAAAAACATGATAACAAACTCACAAAAATTGAGTTTTGTTTTTAGGTTTTTCCCAACTCTCAGCAGTGACACTACGTTTTAACCACTTTCAACACAAACATTTTCAAAACATTTCTAAATCATTCCAAAAATAGACGAGACACATCGCAGGCTTTTAGATCCTTAAGATCTAATATTTTTGGAAGAAAAATTAAAATCGTAGAAAAGTGGCCCAAATAGGGATGCCAGGCGTTACAGTGATTATAACAGTAACATGAACTGCATGTGTAGTGTACGTGAAGTAAACATTAATTTGTAATATTAATTTTTAATAATAATTTGTACGTTAAGCTGATTTGAAGATATAGTTACAATAACAACCAAAACTTCAATTTACTATGTCAGCACGATGACATACTAAATATCATAGGCTATTTGTTCTTAAAACCATGTGTCTATAGTACATGTCAGGTTTTGATATTTTGTTGATTAACCCTAAACTTTCACTTGAAAGCCCAGGCAACGACTTGTATTATCTTGATTTAACATTGTGTGTTTAACTTATAGTATAGCACTACAGCAACAAAACATTCCAGTGTGCATCTCTAACCCAGTAACGTGTACTTGTTCCCCCTTCTTCATTTCTTAATGAACAGAGGAGAAGCCCAAGTTCAAGTAAGTTTACCTTCTCATCTCATGTAACCCAGCATTGAAATGATCTCCCCCATACATTTCAATCTTTCGTCATTTTCCATTATCACTATTGCTTTTGTGAATTAATTCATGGTGAGACATTTCATATTTCATTCCCCATAGAGCCCCTAAGCTCCCCGAGGGTGACGCAGTCAACTTTGATGTGAGTAGACTATTATAGTTCTATTGACCTTAATCTTGGCTCTTCTTTGTGGTGCGGCTACCAGTGAGCTTTTCTGTGTGCTGCTTCATTCAATGTTGTTTGTTCATATTCTCCCTAGTAGGCCATTGCGTGAGTAATGAAAGTAATAAAGCAGTGCTGCAAGATTTTTGCCAGAGAAACCAGTGGCCAGTTGCATGAAAACAAGATTCTACTTGAAAATTGCAGATCTACAAGTTTATCAACCCCATCATATTGTCTCATAAACATGCATATGTGTGCCTGTGATTCTAATTTCTAATGCTCCTTTGACTTTGGTCTGTTGCCACCTGCAGGACATCGCAAAGAAGCGCATGGGAAAGGACCTGCAGGAGCTGCAGGCCCTGATCGATGCTCACTTTGAGTGCAGGAAGAAGGAGGAAGAGGAGCTCATCGCTCTCAAGGAGAGAATCGTGAGTTTGGGTTGTTGTGCCACCGTGCACTCTATGGGAGCGTGATTTACAGATTCAAAGCTAACAACCTCCTTTGAGCTCGTACGCATCTGCACAACTACTACCGTTACATTTAAGAAGAACAAGGAAAAGTTAAAATATAGAGATAAAAATGCATCAGTGTTACAGTATCTTGGGATATTATAGACCCAAAATATGGGAATAATCTGGGAACATAATACTGTATGTAAAATAAAAAAAAAAAAAAATACCATACATCACTAAGATTTCCTCAGCAACAACAACTAACTACTTCCATTTATCCATTCTCAGAAGCAGTGTTGGTCAGTATTACTTAGGAAATTAACTTCTTTACTTTACTCGTTACCCCTTAGAAAAAGTAATATCATTACTTTACTTATTACTGGAATCATAGAGTAATATATTACATATTACGTTACCTCTTTCCCAAGTTCTCAACTCCCACCTTTGAAAAAATAGAGATGTACAACATAATCTGTTTAGTGAGCTCTTTTTAGAACTGAATCCAAATTATTGGAATAATAATAGTCTCCAATCCCACAAACTGCACCTGAAAACAAAGTCAACAAAATGTCTTTCTTAGATAAAAATAAATAAAAAATAAAAGGAGCAGAGAGAAGCAATGGGAACATTTTAACCTTGAATCACAAAACAGACCTGCAACTAACAAAACCAGATTTCGATATTTGTCTCTTTGACTTTGGCGTTACTTGCAAAGTAATGCATTACTTATTACCCATTTTTGCAGAGTAATCTCGTTACTTTAATTTTTGGAGCAAAAGTAATAATATTACAGTAATATGTAATCTAAAATTCGTTACTGCCCAACACTGCTCAGAAGTAAGATGAACTGAATGCCTTATGCCTGGAAACTAAAGAATTTGGATATTTTTGTGGTTCTGATTCTGCGGATGCAACACCTTTCTGTCCATCTGCAGGAGAAGCGTAGGGCAGAGAGAGCTGAGCAGCAGAGAATCCGTGCCGAGAAGGACAAGGAGCGCCAGGCCAGACGTGAGGTGTGTATCGTTTTGTATCAGCCAGGTGTCACACCAGGCTAATGGACTAGGCCCGACCCTAGTCCATTAGGATCTTAACGATTCCAATCCAAGGTGTTCTTGGGTTCAGGCGGATGTTGTTCTGACTCTGACCCTGTGCTGTGTGCTTCCTTCCTGAATACAGGAGGAGAGGCGCCAGAGGGAGGAGGCTGATGCCAAGAAGAAGTCTGAGGAGGATGCCAAGAAGAAGTCTGCGCTATCCAGCATGGGCAGTGCCAGCAGCCATCTCCAGAGGGTCGGTATCTCTCTGCGCAGACCCGCTGGAGACCATAGGTCTTCAGTTTTTCAGCCCAGCCCCCAAAAACATCCTATCATGCAAAGATTTGGCGCCCCCTTGTAATGACTATGAGGAATGAGTTACTAGTTGAAGAACCCTGCTGTAAACTGTGTGTGTAGAGGCAATCCATGCATAGAATATTGGTTTAACATCACTGCTCTTTCACAGGCCGACCAGAAGAGGGGTGGAAAGAAAGAGACTGAGAGAGAGAAGAAGAAGAAGATCTTGGCAGCCAGGCGCAAGCAGGTCAACATTGACCATCTCAATGAGGAGAAGCTGAAGTAAGTGTGATGTGATTATGATATTACTTGCCAATACTGTCTCGCATAAGTCATATTAATAGTGTTTTGCTTGACTTCAAAAGCTAAGAATGTTATTTAGATGCTATATGATGCTGTTTGGACAGATGCTATAGGTTTGAAGTTCACCCGGTATAGTTTCTTTGAGGCACTATATTAGCATACATTTGCATTAAGAAATGTTGAACTTACATGATGGCATTTCGGTTCACCTCCAGGGAGAAGATCAAGGAGCTGCATGAATGGATGGTCACCCTGGAGTCTGAGAAGTTCGACCACATGGAGAGGCAGAAGAGGCAGAAATACGAGGTGGGTGTCCATCCAGGGTGGTGCTGAACAAAGATAAAACTTCAGATTATTATTATTATACTGTATATCTCAGGTTAGCCAGATATTTTCTCGGGTGCAAATATTTGTATCGGGAACAAAACAAAAAAAAAGATCAGAAGTGGCCCATCTCAAAGCTCATAACATGTCGCTTCGTACTGCATTTTGAGCTGTAGATCTGCTGCCTTTGACACTTTCGTTAATATACAAAAAAAATAGGAAGATTTCTGCCAACAGTGACAATATCCAAGATCACATGTTGTACTCTTTGTTTTTTCACATCTCTAGAGCTGAGCCAAAATGGCCCGGTCTGAAAAAGCATCCTGCTATTCATAGTGGTTAGAGGTGTTTCTGAAAGTTTTTCCAAGAGGACTTGTGTTGATGAAAACATAGGGTTGCACAGTGTCAAGTTTAGAATATGAACACAGATTATGAACAGAGACATAATGCTATGATCTCTTTCAGGTGACCACCCTGCGTAAGAGAGTGGAGGAGCTCAGTAAATAGTAAGTAAAAGATGAGCAGCTGACTCAATAATAATATCCTTGGATATGATCTTGATTTGGTTTTGACTGATTGGTTTGATGGTTCATAAACTCTGTTGAGATTTCGATCTCTTCAGACATTGATTCCTAAGACAATGATGAATTCTGTGTCACAGATCTCACTCGTTTCTTCTTCTTATTCTCTTTTCTTTACACATTGTAGCAGCAAGAAGGGAGCTGCCACCCGCCGCAGGAAGTAAACGGGACCTGTCGTACCGGCTTGAAACCCAGAAATGCCATCGTAACTGTTATCGGACACCAGCCTGAAAAGTTGCAACGCACAATATGGCAAAGGTGTTGGATCAGACGTTAGTACCGCTGAGCCACTGCCTTTTGTTTCACTCATTTGGTGGTGGTACATCCCCTAAGGAGCCATTAGCATGCTGTTGTAGGAATATCCGCCCTTCCCGCTTTGCCTTGGGCTGTTGTTGGTTCTCAAATATTTTTGTAAATAAATAAAGTGTGACACTTAAAGCAATGTCTGTAGATCTGTTATTATTCAACCCTTAATAAAGATCAATATTTCTAGCCATGTACTTTTAAAGTCATTTGTTTTCAACACTGTTTGCATTCTAAATTTAAAAGGTGGTTATAAAAGGGTCTATATTCTGATAGTATTTGCTGTTTAAAGCTCTTTAACCCATTTAGGCCTGACCTAAGGTTTTTGAAAAACTTTAAATATTTATATATCAGCATGAAAACAAATTGAATATTTGATTACTGTACATACTGTACAGGATCCAAATATGGATTCCCGTCCTTAATGGTTAGTAATTAATAAATGCATTCTCAAGTGGCTGGCCAATTTCATCCAATCACAAGACCATAGCTAAATTTTTTGCTCTACATTTCAAATGTGTGCAGAAATGAGGACATGTGTCCTACACTCCCAGTTTCTCCTGTATTCTGTAGGAGTTCTCTCACCTCATTGGATAAAATTGGTATCCTGATCCCTTTTATTTAGATTTATTTTTTCCTGTTTTGGACTAAAGGGTTGGAGAGACCCACTGTTATTGGTAGACAATTACCGTATCAGCGTAAACAGCAAACCATACTATAAAAAATAGGTCAATTAAACAGGTTTGCTATTTCCACAACCACCTGTGTAACAGAGCAGTTGTGAAATGAAATTAAGTACCGGTAATGTATTATCAACTACATGATTCCACTTGATCAGTTCAAATATTATCTGAACCCTTCATTTTGATCTGGATTCCAGGCTACCAACAGCCATGATTAAATGTGAATCCCTAGCCGCAATGCAACTCATTCTTTTTTTTTATAATTGGGCTGAATCTAGAGTTGCAATTCTGCCCATCGTCTCCCCCATAACAAGAATTTTCATCTGCGATTTGCTTGTACTAAACAATAAAACATTAAACTCACAAACATTGGAGCTGCATGGAAAGTCTATCTGCAAAGCATTCGTTTGATAAAAATCCACAGTAGACATGTTATGAGCTACTTTCTGTCAGTAAATAAAAGTTCTGGACTTTAGAGCCATGGCACTCGGTTGGGCTGGTGCCGCCTGCATTATGTGCAAATTCTAAACAGATGGTACGGAGGGCCATTCAGTGACTAATGATGAGCACATCCAAACTCCAGCACTTTTACTCTCGCTCTCCTCATCCCCTTTTTTAAAACTTTTTGAGTGCTCAGATCGCTTTTTCACAATTGCACTTTAGACCCTTGGATCTTAGAAGCACCTTCAACATCCATCATCCATATATCTCCGCCGAGCACCTGTTTGCCTTTTCTTTTTGAATCAGAGAACTTATTGACGGAAAGTTTTATCCAACAAATTCTTTGCTGATAGAAAGAGGATAACCTTTTCAACCTTTCCATAGAGCTGCAATGTTGATTTGAGCAGCGGTGAGTTTAACATTGTTTAATATAAGCAAATCACAGGTGAAAATAGATTCAGTCCAATTATAAAAGAATCTAGAGTTGCATTGTGGCTAGTGAATCCCCAGACTCAATTTACTTCAAAGAGCACTTACGGGCATCTGCAATTCAAAACTGTCATCTGTATAATAATATAAGATCCCACCCTCTATATGTCTATACTGTACTGTATCATCTATGTATTATTATATTCATTCATTGAATATTGTTTTATTATTGAATTGTTAATGTACTGAGAGATGTCCAGAGATTATACATCAAATGGTGGTCCGTGGCTAAAATGCAGAATAAATAGTGGGCCCGCCTCTGGTATGAAAAAAGGTTGAAAACCACTGGTCCAGAAGATACAGGCTATAAAGTTGCCTGTACAACTACAACCGTCCTGCATAATTCTGCAGGTGAGGCCAGGATAATAAACCCAGTCAGTGCCCCGCCCCCTCAGGCTCACGTCTGTATAAATAAAGTGCCCGCAGTGTTGCCAACTTGGCGCGTTTGTCGCTATATTTAGCCCTTTTTCAGACCCCCCTAGCGCCAAAATTAGTGAAAAACTCCTGGCGGAAAATCTGAGAGCCAGCGAAATCCAAAAGCGACCTCGCCCGCGGGCACCCGGTTTCAAAAGCGGGCGCCCGCTTTCACAAAAACGGGCGCCCGGTTTCACAAAAACGGGCGCCCGTTTCACAAAAACGGGCGCCCGTTTTCAAAAGCGGGCGCCCGTTTTCAAAAGCGGGCGCCCGTTTTCACAAACTAGGCTATGCCTAACTCTAACCCTAAACTTAACCTCAGTAAACCTATGCCTAAACCTAACCTAACCCTAACCATAACCTTTTGAAAAGGGCGCCCGTTTGTGAAAAACGGGCGCCCGCTTTCACAAAAACGGGCGCCCGTTTTCAAAAGCGGGCGCCCGTTTTCGTGAAACCGGGCGCCCGCGGGCGAGGTCGCTTTTGGATTTCGCCCCTGCTGGAAAATCTAGTGCTTTTTGGCTGGTGAGTTGGGGCGAAATTGATTGACAGGCGCCAGAGATAAAACCCTCATTTTTCACCATTTTTCTCCTATGATAGTGTTTTCAACCAGTGGTCCCCAGACTAAATGATGTAACTCTTTGAGAGCGTAAAAATGAAACCAAATGGACGCTTGCGGGTCCATTTGGTTTCATTTTTACATTCTCAAGAGTTAAAATAATCATCATGTGTGTTAGCCCAAGTCCACACAACTAGAGAATATACAATTTTAATGGTCATTTTGATCTGTATGTTTATATATTCCCTTCCAGGCAGAGCATCTAGCCGCATTCTGGTGCATTTTGGAAGTGCCACTAGTGCATTTTGGATCTTGCCAGTTGGCAACACTGCCCCAAACACACACACACACACACACACACACACACACACACACACACACACACACACACACACACACACACACACACACACACACACACACACACACACACACACACACACACACACACACACACACTACATGACATGGCTATATGGAAGATTTTTTGAGACTTTTTTCTCGCACTTGTACAAGGTGCCGCGTTTGTATATTCACTGCGTCACACAAAGATTTCCTCTACTTCGGTTGTATTTTATAGTGCTCGCAAAACCGTAATTATTTATATAATATATACAGGTTTGTGGAGCCTGATTTTACAAGTGCAGCATCGATTTCAACTTTGCGCATTATTGTCCAATTTGACCCTTGAAGATATGTGTACTTTACACTTGCAAACCTCCAGACGATCACACACATGTATTCGTCTTTCGTCTGTGTTTTTCACATCCCACAGATGAATGTGTCCCATCGTTGCACGTGTGTTTGGTTCGTCGTGCTTGTACGCCCCCCCCCCCCCCCCCCCCCCCCAGTGTGTCCCTCCGCCCGGTGCAGTTCATTCACTGTCCAGCAGGTGGTGTCATAGTAATGTCAATGTCCTCTGCTTAATAGTCGGTCACTGTCATTTCCATGTTTTTATAAGCCAGATCCTTATTTCAATATATTTGTTTTACCACTCAGGTAAAATATGAACAGTTTGTAAAATTACTATTAAATCAAGTTTAATAGAAAACGTGCATCTTAAGGTTAGATGCAAGTTTTCAACATTTCAAAACTACTTACAAAACCTTCTGCATACCTTGCCATCATGAATTACTGTATTGGCACTCAGTATGTACATCATAACTATCAAGAGTGCATTCAATATGCCATCCTGGAAATTAATGCAAATAAAATGTGTATTGAAATACGGTTGTTGTTGTTGTAACATCTGTACAATTTGCTCCATCCATTTAGTGTATTTTGTTCTGCATCAGTAAACCACACCGCTATTACCCCAAATATAAGCCACGCAATGGAAAGATCATTTAAAGCAGGTTCATATCAAGTCCAATTCATACCACAGTACAATTACATTCAATTATATACATTTCACCAAGAACTTAGCCTACAGAGCATTACAATGACTAGTTTAGTTGAAAATAATTTATTTGTGGTGCCAGACTTCGATTTTATGAAAGATTCTTCTAAAAAAAATGTAAATCCATATGTTTACCACTTCAAATGCATAAATGTCCATATACAACTTAATAATAGTCTATATTCAATCCAGTGTGTTGAGGTGAATTGAAGCCTGGAGGATTTCCAGGTCTTCAGTGAGAGATCTTGGCCCTTTCTCCCCTAGATATCGAATGCCCCTTATACAGTACCCCATCATATAGGTGATATTATCAGAATATGGCTGATCTGCAAGCTCAATGTTGGCCACTGGTTCTCAAATTTCATGTCAAGGACCCCCAAAAACTAATTTGCCCACTGACCCCCCATTTGAAGAGATAAAAGATGCCCATGAAAGGCTCTAGCAGTGATTCTCAAATCGTTTTATTTTAAGGACCCCCAGTTTGACATGCATTACACTATGGACCTAAATTGGGGGAATCTGGGACCCCCAATTTATATTGTGTGTATGATGTACAAACATTAGGGTGAACCATTTGTTTACTCTGAGTTACAGACCCATAAGGGTTTTTGTTAATTCAACCGGGTCCTCAGGCCCCACTTGAAGAGTTCCAGGGGGTCGCTTAATGAAAATCATACGAACCAAATGGAGCTTTATGGCTGTTTCTCAGAGTTAAATAAAAATCTTCCCTTATGGGATTCTCTAGCATATTCCTTGGGGGTCCACAGGCTAATTAGTGTCAATTTGGGGGACCTTCACCACAGCTGTACATTATAGCTCTCTACAGTTATATATTATATTAATGATTATTGGAAAGTTATTAACCAGGTGTTCTTGCTAACTGCAAGACAGTCATCTATAGATCTATAGAGTAGATAATTCAGGCATTGAGTATACTCAGTATACTCAATTAATGCAAATAAAATGTGTATTGAAATAGCCTACTGTTGTTGTTGTTGTTGTTGTAACATCTGCACAATATAGAATTTGCTCCATCCAGTTAGTGAATTTTGTTCTGCATCAGTAAACCACACCTCTATTACCCTAAATATTAGCCACCCAATGGAAAGATCATACCACAGTAGGCCTACAATTACATTCAATTATATAGGCTACAATTCACCGAGAACTTAGCCTACAGAGTAGGCTTTACAGACAATGACAAGTTGAAAATAATTTATTTGTGGTGCCAGATTTTGATTTTATGAAAGATTCCTCTAAAAATATAATCCATATGTTTACCGTTTCAGTGTCCATATTAGACCATATACACACGTGTTACTACATAATTTTGGTTACATAAAAGAAAGAAATTAAGCCCAAATAAAAAAAAGTTCTCCATGTGCCACCCTGCAGTAGTTTTAAAATAGGCGATCAAAGACGGGACTATTTCTTACTAGGCGTAGGCCTACTAGTATTTTAAGGGGAGTGGTACGGCTTTGGTCACATGCTCCAGCTTTCCTTCCACATAATAACAACAATGGCGGCCGCTACATCGAGCAGCAGAGAGCAACTTAACCTCCCGTTGATTTGATGTTCAACATGTTAGCGCGTTCTGTCAGACCCACATCTGAAAGTTCCTGGAAATAACTTTTGCTGTTCCTGTCCTTGCTTTTGGATCATCTTTCACGGTAAGCGACCCCCCAACTTTCTGTCGGCTTTTCTTTCTCTCGGCTATAGTCCAGGCCCGGATAGAATAACCTTTCCGTATTGGGGGGGGGGGGGGGGGGGGGGGGGGGGGGGGGGGGGGGGGGGCAGTCAAAAATTGTATTGTGCAACTATTTTGCAGTCAGGACATTTAGGGGGGCATTCCCCCTTGCCCAGGCCTATATCCGGCTCTGCATTAGTTGCAGGCGGAGCAATAGAAAAAGAAAAGTGAAGATGAGATGTCTGGCAACGGGGCTAGTTAGTAGTTATACTGGGGGTCCTTGAACGGAAACGGGATGAGTCGCGAATCACCTAAAGCAGGGGTTTTCAACAGGTGGTCCGGGGACCACCAGTGGTCCCTGAGAGGGTTCCAGGTGGTCCCCAGTTAAGTTGGTTAACCAGATGTAACTCTTGAGAACGTAAAAATGAAACCAAATGGACCCTTGCGGGTCCATTTGGTTTCATTTTTACACTCCCAAGAGTTAAAATGCATCATCTTAATTAGCCCAGGTCGCAATGACCACCTTCAAGACAAATATATCTTGTGTAGTGTTACAGTGGACTAAGTTGCACACTTGCCCGATCGGGCAACCAGGTAGCAGTCTTCACTTGCCCCTCCATTTTTTTTTACTTGCCCGGGCAAGCGGGCAAGTGTTAGTGTCAAGCCCTGTGTTAAAACACATTATTTCATATTGCTCCTGCAGATTCTGTCCCAAAATTCCACAAATGGTTACACAGTCATGTGATCAAAACGGATCTGTCCCATATTTCAATATTCCATCATGATTGTCTATAAATGTCTTTCAAAGTCTGCAGGATTGCTTTGTTTTGAACAAACAGCATCAGCACGCAGGACCTTCTAGATGGGCATTTTTTTAGGTTAATGTAATTGTTTGTGGATTAAGAGCTTTGGCTAAACCACCTAATTTCTAAAATCAGGGGTGGATATAGCATTTCCCGATTGGAGGGGCAGGCGAAAATGGTATGGTGCGGCCTCATCGCCCATGTTGCTTTGCGCCCATACCATTTTCGCTTTTATTAGTCAAGTAAAGCATCAATAATAACATCAGTTGTTGTTGAAGTTGCAACAGACACGCAGCATGCATAAAGCTAAAGGTCTGACTCAGAGAGTTTTCTGTTTTCAATGATGAAATGCTGTTGGTTTAGTGGTGACACAGCTGTAGTTAGTAGCAGTAGTAGTGTTTCACGTCATTTTAAATAGAAGCACTTTCATTTGAAATATCTTGTGCTGTTTTGCATGCCATCGTGTTTGGTATAGTAGGGCAGTCCCACATGCCCATGCCTACATCCGCCCTGTCTAAAATGCATCTCCTCTGTACCCCACAGGTTCCCGCGGGGTATCCCTACCTGTCGCGCTACATGCATGAGCGCGGCCTGAAGCTGGGGATCTACGGGGACATGGGGACCCACACATGTGGGGGCTACCCTGGAACCACCCTGGACAAGATCAGTCTGGACGCTCTGACCTTCGCCGACTGGGAGGTGGACATGCTGAAGTTTGACGGCTGTTACTCCAACGCCTCGGAGCAGGCACTGGGTGAGGAACAACGCTGGGATGTCACATATAGGAACACTTTTTATTCATGAAGTTATTCCCATTCAAATTGCATCTATCCTTTCACATACTGTAGGTAAATGAACTAATGTAATTTGTATTGTTGATTCATTTCTCAAATAATTGTCTAGACCAGGGGTTTTCAACCAGTGGTCCGGGGACCACCAGTGGTCCTTGAGAGATTCCCAGGTGGTCCTCAGCTAAGTTGGTTAACCAGATGTAACTCTCGAGAACGTACAAATGAAACCAAATGGATTTGGATTCATTTGTACGTTCATTTTTACACTCTTTTCATTTTTACACTCTCAAGAGTTAAAATATTCATCATCTGAATTGGCCATTTTGAAATGTATTTTGTTTTGCTTGTTTTGTTTCCCAAATCCAGCCTGGAGAATTGTGGACAAAAGCAAAATAAATCTTTAGATTTGGGGTCTGTGGGGCTACAATATCCTCAAATGGTGGTCCGTGGCTCAAATCCTGAATATATGATGGGCCCTGAGATGAAAAAGGTTGAAAACCCCTGACCTAAAGAGGTAAAATGCCTTAGCCTACTTATTTCTTCTGAGCGGGCTCCATGGGATAATGTAAATTCAGGGGTAGCCTATATGGAATATAGCCTAAAGTTTCGGAACCGCAGTTGCCTAAAAAGACTTTTTAGGCTACGTGAGTGAATCACGGGCCGTGTTTCATTTAAACGTATTATTAATGTTTGTTTGTTTTTTCCTTCCCGCAGGCAAACCAGTTATGGAACAGACTGCAACTGGAGATGAATTCAACAGCATTGAATATTGTTGAATTTGAAACGTCTCCCCCATACTGTACAAAGCACCTGACTTGTCATAACATATGAAATTATTGAAAATGACTCCAGTTATGAATCACTTCTTAATTATTTTAAAAACAATAAACAGTGACCCCAGCCCCTTAATTCTATACTGTACATTGAATTCCTTTTTTTTTTTTTTTTTTTTTTACCCTGTTTGTCATTTTGGCATTTTGTATAGTAGGCTACAATTACAATTCAGGCATTGAGTATACTCAATGCCTGAATTGTCTACTCTATAGATCTATAGATGACTGTCTTGCAGTTAGCAAGAACACCTGGTTAATAACTTTCCAATAATCATTAATATAATATATAACTGTAGAGAGCTATATTGTACAGCTGTGGTGAAGGTCCCCCAAATTGACACTAATTAGCCTGTGGACCCCCAAGGAATATGCAAGAGGATCCCATAAGGGAAGATTTTTATTTAACTCTGAGAAACAGCCATAAAGCTCCATTTGGTTCGTATGATTTTCATTAAGCGACCCCCTGGAACTCTTCAAGTGGGGCCTGAGGACCTGGTTGAATTAACAAAAACCCTTATGGGTCTGTAACTCAGAGTAAACAAATGGTTCACCCTAATGTTTGTACATCATACACACAATATAAATTGGGGGTCCCAGATTCCCCCAATTTAGGTCCATAGTGTAATGCATGTCAAACTGGGGGTCCTTAAAATAAAACGATTTGAGAATCACTGCTAGAGCCTTTCATGGGCATCTTTTATCTCTTCAAATGGGGGGTCAGTGGGCAAATTAGTTTTTGGGGGTCCTTGACATGAAGTTTGAGAACCAGTGGCCAACATTGAGCTTGCAGATCAGCCATATTCTGAGAATATCACCTATATGATGGGGTACTGTATAAGGGTCATTAGATATCTAGGGGAGAAAGGGCCAAGATCTCTCACTGAAGACCTGGAAATCCTCCCGGCTTCAATTCACCTCAACACACTGGATTGAATATAGACTATTATTAAATTGTATATGGACATTTATGCATTTGAAGCGGTAAACATATGGATTTACATTTTTAGAAGAATCTTTCATAAAATCGAAGTCTGCACCACAAATAAATTATTTTCAACTAAACTAGTCATTGTAATGCTCTGTAGGCTAAGTTCTTGGTGAAATGTATATAATTGAATGTAATTGTACTGTGGTATGAATTGGACTTGATATGAACCTGCTTTAAATGATCTTCCCATTGGGTGGCTTATATTTAGGGTAATAGCGGTGTGGTTTACTGATGCAGAACAAAATACACTAACTGGATGGAGCAAATTCTACATTGTACAGATGTTACAACAACAACAACAACAACCGTATTTCAATACACATTTTATTTGCATTAATTTCCAGGATGGCATATTGAATGCACTCTTGATAGTTATGATGTACATACTGAGTGCCAATACAGTAATTCATGATGGCAAGGTATGCAGAAGGTTTTGTAAGTAGAGTTTTGAAATGTTGAAAACTTGCATCTAACCTTAAGATGCACGTTTTCTATTAAACTTGATTTAATAGTAATTTTACAAACTGTTCATATTTTACCTGAGTGGTAAAACAAATATCATATTGAAATAAGGATCTGGCTTATAAAAACATGGAAATGACAGTGACCGACTATTAAGCAGAGGACGTTGACATTACTATGACACCACCTGCTGGACAGTGAATGAACTGCACCGGCGGAGGGACACACTGGGGGGGGGGGGGGGATGTACAAGCTCGACGAACCAAACACGTGCGACAACCAACCACGCGCGCGCGCGCGCGCGCGGGGGGGGGGGGTGTTACACGCGCAACGATGGGACACATTCATCTGTGGGATGTGAAAAACACAGACGAAAGACGAATACATGTGTGTGATCGTCTGGAGGTTTGCAAGTGTAAAGTACACATATCTTCAAGGGTCAAATTGGACAATAATGCGCAAAGTTGAAATCGATGCTGCACTTGTAAAATCAGGCTCCACAAACCTGTATATATTAAATAAATAATTACGGTTTTGCGAGCACTATAAGATACAACCGAAGTAGAGGAAATATTTGTGTGATGCAGTGAATATACAACCTCGGCACCCTCGTACAAGTGCGAGACGGTGAAAACATGCGCGCGCGTGCGCGTACGTGCACGCGGAATAAAGTCTTAAATTCACTTCCATATGGCTACATTGTCTCCATCCTGCCGGAGGAGGAGGAAGAGGCGACACAATGTTGCAAATGCAAACAAGCCCAACATCCGCACAACACCACCACCGCCACCGTGTACGACTGGAGTGCTTCTTTTCGCATCACTTGGCGGATTTGAAACATTATAACGACCGTGCCGTGTGTGTGTGTGTGTGTGTGTGTGTGTGTGTGTGTGTGTGTGTGTGTGTGTGTGTGTGTGTGTGTGTGTGTGTGTGTGTGTGTGTGTGTGTGTGTGTGTGTGTGTGTGTTGACGCTGGCTGATCATTAGGAGACTATTATTATGGGCTGCTACTACGCAGTTCTTTCTTTCCGCCGTAGAGAAGACTGTCGACCATTATGAAGTTTCTAGAGTAGTTTCTCTTGACAGACACAAGGAGGTGAAACGTCTTAGTATTGACATTCTAAGCTTCGTGTTTTGGTTGTGTAGTGGTGCTGGGGCTACGTCCCTCTCTCTCTCTCAGTGTTGCCAACTTGGCGCATTTGTCACTATATTTAGCTCTTTTCCAGACCCCCCTAGTGCCAGTGCCAAAATTAGTGAAAAACTCCTAACGGAAAGTCTAGTGCTTTTGACTGGTGAGTTGGGGGGGGGAGGGGGAATTGATTGACAGGCGCCAGAGATAAAAAGCCCCATTTTTCACCATTTTTCATCCTATGACAGTGGTTAGCCCAAGACATTGGACTCTCGTAGAGAGGTGTTGGCGATTCTGACGTGATCACTCTACGAGAGTCCAAGCGTTTGTATCGTATTTCCTTGTCGGATTTCGCCGTTTCGGCTTCTAGTAGCTCTTAGGGTGCACCAGTCCCACATGTAAAAGGCTGAACATAAGCCTCCACCCACTAGCTTCCACTACGGCAAAAGATTGTAGGCCGTAGAGTCCTAGTTTTTAATAAATAAAATGTTTTATATTTACCTCTCTGTGTTGTGTTGTCTCTGTTGTTGTTACGAGAGGCCATCTTGCCCATTACGTCACCGTTTCGCCGCTGCGAAACAGCGCCACCCCTGGCCGGGAGGTGTAATGCGCATAAAAAGGACAATATCTGGTACAGGCTATTTTACTCACTTTTTTAGCATTTTAATATCTTAAATAAGTATATATATATATATATAATATAATATATATATATATATATATATATATATATATATATATATTATATATATAACTGATTAATTGAGATTAAGTAATTACAGAAAAAAAACGCAATTAAAAAAATAACTCATTTTAATCGCACAGAGATTTTGCACCACAGAACGTTTTTCACTGGATGAATTTCAGGAGTACCGATCATAGCGGTGCATGCAATGGGAGAAGAACCAATCAGGCAAACCGGGCTGCCAATGATCCAAACTCCCATTGGTTCGCAAATTACTAACTACTATTACTATTACTAACGCTATGTCTAACCCTCACCCTTAACCTAACATTTCACAGTATGGACACAGTTTTGATTTAGAAAAACTCACTCACACACTACCAACCTGTTTTAATTGACACAAAAAATGCTTCTCGGATCAAATATTAGCATGTGATGAATTCAGATTAATTAATTACAAAGCTCCAAATTAATTAGATCAAAAAATTTAATCGAGTCCCACCCCTAATATATATATATATATATATATATATATATATATATATATATATATATATATATATATATATAATATTATTATATATATATATATATATAATCCTTCTCGTTAGTTATTATATTTCAATATTATTTAAATACCAGAGTGTCAAGTCAATGCCATTTACTAGTTAGTACGTTTAGACATTAAATTAATATTACACAGAATTTAGTTCGGGCCTTTAGGCTTGGCCTTCCAACAATATTTTCTGTATCTCGTTTGGCCCCTTCTGCCCTAAGGTCAGGGTTTGATTCCTGCTGGGTCATACCAAACACCAAAGACATGTCACTGACCTAACTGGCAGTAAGCTACTATGTGTGCAAGTGCAACAGGCTCTGGGGTTCTTCCTATATCATCATTTAGAATTAAATAAGCCTATCAGATGGTCTTCAGCTATAGCAGTTCAGGATACAGTATATCAAATTGCTGGAGGTAAATTGTAAAAATAAAATGGGACACATTAGTTCCCAGTGGCATATGAGCTAAGAGGGCAGCGGTGGCTCAGAGTGGCTGGATGGTAACTCCAAGGTTGTCAGTTTGAAACCAGGCTTCCCCAGAGTTAGTGTGGATGTGTCCATGAGCATGACACTCAACCCCAAATTGCTCCCGATGTGCTCGTCGGTACCTTGCATGGTTTCTTCTGCCATTGCCATATTAAGGTGAACCGTCTCTGCAATGAATGACATTTTGATGATATACCGTAGTTTTAGTCAACTTTCATGCAAACCTTTACTAAACATGTCATTGCAAGCCAAACGTGACACAATGTGAATCGCACTCCAATACAAAGTAGTGATAAACTATTGAGTGGTTGAGCTAGCCCCCCCCCCAAAGTACAAGAGAACTTCTACACAGATTTATAATCTGCCTATTAGGTATGTGTTCAAATGACTATAACTCCTATTTACATTGAGATATTGGCACCTGGTCTTTTCTAGAGTCTAGAGGAATGTTCTGGCTTCAAGTATACCAACTTTTAAGCCTCCAAGAGCTTCCATATGGAATTCATATGTCTCAAACCCCAGACAAACAGGCTACATTTTTAGTTTGGGGTGTATAACTTTTTATATGAATGTCACTACTTTTGCAGCAAAATATAAATCCATTTCATGTGTGGGAGGCAAATAGGAATTTAAATAATATTGAAATATAATAACTAACGAGAAGGATTATATATATATATATATATATATATATATTAAGGCTGTTGAAAATAGTTAATTAATGGGATTAAATTAATTTTGTTGATTAATCTGATTAAAATTTTTAACACAATTAACTCATGTGCACACTGACTCAACCCACTGAGCATTTTCTCATTGAAAACAATGGGTAAAGCACGGCTTTACAGAGACGTATAGCTGTGTGTCTCCCTGTAACCAGAGCCATAGAGTATAGCTGGAGGATCTCCAAGCATTGAGGGCTTGTAGATCACCTATTTTGATCAATATTTTAAAGTTAAATGGTTATTTTTGTCACAGATTCTGTTTCTTTTTTAATGTTAAAATCCTGTACAGGAAAACATGGCATATTTTGGACATAGTTCGAGTGGTGATTAATCATGATTAAATTAATTTTGAAGCTGTGATTAATTTGATTGAAAAGTTTAATCATTCAACAGCCCTAATATATATATATATATATATATATAATATATATATATATATATATATATATATATATATATATATATATATATATATATATATATATATATATATATATATATATATATATATACTTATTTAAGATATTAAAATGCTCAAAGTGAGTAAAATAGCCTGTACCAGATATTGTCCTTTTTATGCGCATTACACCTCCCGGCCAGGGGTGGCGCTGTTTCGCAGCGGCGAAACGGTGACGTAATGGGCAAGATGACTCTCGTAACAACAACAGAGACAACACAACACAGAGAGGTAAATATAAAACATTTTATTTATTAAAAACTAGGACTCTACGGCCTACAATCTTTTGCCGTAGTGGAAGCTAGTGGGTGGAGGCTTATGTTCAGCCTTTTACATGTGGACTGGTGCACCCTAAGAGCTACTAGAAGCCGAAACGGCGAAATCCGACAAGGAAATACGATACAAACGCTTGGACTCTCGTAGAGTGATCACGTCAGAATCGCCAACACCTCTCTACGAGAGTCCAATGTCTTGGGCTAGACAGTGGTTTTGGTCTCCAGGCTAAATGATGGATAGTTGGTTAACCAGATGTAACTCTTTGAGAGTGTAAAAATGTTTACGCTCTCAAGAGTTAAAATATTCATCATGTGAATTAGCCCAAGTCCACACAATAGAGAATGTAGAAGATTAATGGTCATTTAATGGTCATATTCCCTTCCAGGCAAGCATCTAGCGCATTCTAGTGCATTTTGGAAGTGCCACTAGTGCATTTTGGATTTTGGCAGTTGGCAACACTGGTGCCCGGACACACGTGGGGCCTAGTAGAAAGAAACCATACAATCACTGCAGGCAAAAACAAATCTGACGGAGAGTGTCCTGAGCTGCGCAATATTAGCTTGGTTGTTTAATCATAAATAACCACTGTGGTCATCGTGGCATATCCTACCTCTCCAACGGGTATGTTTCGTTCAGACCACCGTCTGTCCTGTGCCGAGAGCATGTTCAAGCAGTAGCCTACAATAATGTAGTCCGCGAGTCGGTGACACCACCTGCACCTGGCCAGGAACAGAGGCCCGGCTGGAGCAGACAGAGCTATTTAGTAGAAGAGTTGCGACATTGAGGGGTCAGAAACTGAGCGCTCGAGCACAGTTCACAGAGGTATAATGTTTATGATGCCTGAATAGGGACAACAAAGAGCTATTTGAAGCATGTGTGCATTTGTGCAACATCAACATGTCAACTGATTTAAACTTCTGTACAGTAACATCCTTAAAAACAGTCTAAAATAATGGGGGTTAAGATCATTAAACCTGGTCTGTTTCCTGACTCCAATGCATTTCTGTCTACTTCCGGTCCAGGACTTGTCCCTATTAGTTGTTCCCCTATTTATAACTCTATGGTTGTTCCCATTGTCAATAGAAGTCTTTGTAGAAGAGTCGCCATTGAACTGGCCCCATGAAGTGAACGCAATTTCTGCAACTCTGTCCATACTCTATGGCTCTGGGCTGGAGTAGCAAACAACAGGCATACAGTGCAGGACCGGTCCGGGTTGATTTTTGGTCGTTGCTAGTAAACTGTTAGGCCACTGGATGGCGCTACTTACTCGATTCTGTGTGATGACCTAAAGGTCATAATGGCAGCATTTACCGGTAAGCATAAATGGAGAGAACATCTGAAATGATAACGGTGCCTTCATTCATATAGACCTACAGGTCTATTATCATCTTAATAAATTATAATATTGCCTAATGCCAAAGCTAACAAACCATAACAATGATAATAATTCTAATAACAATAGGCTACTAATACTATACTACTACTGCTGCTACTACAGCAACATATTCTCAAAGTAACTTTTATGCTTTGTGTTTTACTGTTTTATTTAATGATGATTCCTATTCTAGTTTTATCCTCTTGGATAATAGTGCCATTTTGTTGTTACATCTATTCTACCTATAACACTGTGGTCCTATTATTGCTTTAGGCCTACTTTATTATTATTACCCGTATTATTATTATTACCCTTATTATTGTTAGGCTTGTTGTTGTTGTTGTTGTTGTTGTGTCAAAGACAAGCTGAAGACCATAAGTAAAAAGTAACTAACTTAAACATCAGCAGGTGCATGACGCATGCCATAACTTGAATCGGTCAATTTTGTACATGGAAGCGCGAATAATTTCATGAATGATCCTATAGATTGTAGCATAATATAATATAATATAATATAATATAATATAATATAATATAATATAATATAATATAATATAATATAATATAATATAATATAATATAATATAATATAGTTTTCAGGATTCAAAATAAAAAATAACAAATGTGTAAATGTAAAAATGGAGTTAAGAGGAGTGACTACTACAACAATGTGTAGGCCTACAATTTAATTTCGTTAACGTCTGTAACGGTATCCCGAGAAGGCCTCCATTCGTGCATGTGGAAGTTGTCTTAAACTTTACGGTTCTGAACGTTTACATGCCCCAAATCAATAACTTGGCCATGGGTACCATGTCCATTTAAAGACAACAAAAAGAGCATTGCAGCTTAATTAACCGTGTTTCTGTTAAGGAATATTCATGCTTTAAGAATTCAAATCATGGCGAAATGTCAATTCTCAAATATTGATATAATATTGGTTTTGGAAAAATGTTTACAGTTAGTCCTGGCTATAATGCGCACCTGGTCGTGCACGTGTTAATTAAAAACTAATGACTGTAGTCTGTAGGAATGATCCATAAATCAATGGTGCATATAAATAATAAGTGCGAGTCATGTATTTTGTATAAATAGCCAAGTTCATTTATTTGTTATAATAACATCGACTTTCACTCATTTTAGCTGTATAAATATAAATGTATCATTTCTCACAACAAACACACAGTATAGACAAGGAAACATTAAATACAAATATTAATACTTTTCAATCGTTGCGTGTCATAACAAATCAGCTCTTATTTACAACATGTACAAAAACAAAATGGTCCGCCGTCCTTATATGAAAATGAGAATGAAATAGTAGGTAATGCTAACATTTTCACTACAGCAATCAAACAAAGTGGTCTTTTTCTACGCTTATACATATCGCATGTCTATTTGGAGAATTTAAAATAAGATAAAAACGTGACTTCGTCGTTCGTAACATTATTGTATAGAGGCCTCGTATAGTTGGAGGAATGTGGCGATTTCATTTGGCCAAAACTAACCCTCCTTTCTTCAGTAAAAAAAATAAAATAAAATAAAAATGAACCTCGATCCGTGAACGTCGGCTCGCTCGATCCGATTTCGGACATGTTTCTTTCGATCAATGGATCCTCTGCAGATTAGCAGAATAATAGGCTAATAATAATAATAAAAAGTCCAGTTCTCCGTGTGTGTGTGTGTGTGTGTGTGTGTGTGTGTGTGTGTGTGTGTGTGTGTGTGGTGTGTGTGTGTGTGTGTGTGTGTGTGTGTGTGTGTGTGTGTGTGCCTTCTTAAAGTTCTCAGAGAACTTGGTAGATGGCCTGCTGGGGACAGATGGTGGTGGGCGAGGGCACGGTGCAGGGCCCGCTGCTCTCCCCCAGAACGGAGCCTTCTTGCGGGGAGCAGGGCTCTCCGGTGCTCCCCTCCTCCGAGCCGGAGGAGGAGCCGTCCTGCAGGCTGCAGGGAGCCGCCAGCAGCGCTGCCGACGCGTCGGTGGAAATCCTCTCCACGATGCTCGATAGGCAGTCCAGGCTGGAAACCACTGAGCTCTTGGTGTTGTCGCTTTTTGCACCTGCTGTTGTAAACCAAAAAAAGACGCACGAGTTAGAGAAAAACACCCTTTTAAAGGATCGTATTCGTACGGTGTGAAATTAAGCAGCAGTTTGTTAATATAGATGAATGAATGGAGGAATGGAGTGAAAGAGAGAGAGGCGAGAGTGAGCCTTTCTTACCATTTGGCGTCTCAGCGAAATACGAGCTGTCATAACTGCTTCTTCTGGCTGACGACGTGCATGTTGGGCCATTAAAATCCATCTGGAGATAAGGGAGACAGAAATGGAATTAAGTTTACATTTTTTTGTTTGCGTTCAGCCATAATATAGGACATTCATGATCATAAACAGGTCTAATAAAATTAGACATACAGTGCCCTTTAAAAAACAAGCAACTTGAAAAGTAAAAAAAAAAAAAAAGAAAAAGAAAAAAAACGATAACAATAAACTAGCCTAACGGAAGGCAGTCATGGCCTGTCCAACGTTGGTTGGTTACCAATTTACCAATTGACACATGCTTTATAATGCTTTGTAATAATTCAATTAATACATTGCTTTATTTTGTTTCACATGGCCCCTCTATAATAGAGAAAGTTCATAACAATAGTAGGCCACCAAACTCACCATTCCGTCGGAGCAGTTGGACCGGGGACTGGACGCGTCCGAGTCCCCGCTGTAGTGCTCCAGCACCGGGTAGTAGCTGTCGTCCTGGCCGCCGCGCAGCAGCGCCTGCAGGGACTCGATGTAGCTGATGGCGTTGCGCAGGATCTCCACTTTGGGCAGCCGCTGGTTGGGGTTGGCGGACGTGCAGCGCTTCAGCGTCTCGAAGGCGTCGTTCACCTTGCTCAGCCGCCGCCTCTCCCGCATGGTGGCGGCCTTCCTGCGGTCGGCGTTGGTGGTCTTGCGCTTGCACGCCTTGCACGCCCACAGCAGGCACCTGCCGGCCTGGTGGTGGCCGCTGGGCGCCCGGACGTGCTCGTCCTCGTTGTGGTGGTGGTGGCCGTGGTGATGGTGGGCGTCGCCGTCGGCGCCACCGCCGGCCTTCAGGAGGCCCACATGGACCAGCCTCGGGTCCAGGTCCTCGAAGAAGTGCATGTCGCTCGTGTTAAAGCACGGGTCGTCGTAGAAGTCATCGGCCGAGGTGATGGGGAAGGAAATATCCGACAACTCCATGTTTCAGTTGACACAAACAACAACAAAAAAAATCCCCACTTCCAACTTTGGAACAAAAGTTTGGAACAATTGTCAACTGTCCCAAGGCAATGGGAAAGACAGCTTGACGGCCAAAAAGATATACTAATAAGATCCTTGGGCAGCTAACACAGACTACAATAAGGAAGTGTAATTGTTAGTAAGAGGAATGTAGTTGTTTTTTCATACAACTGTCTATTTGTGCTGCTGCACCTCTTTCAGTAAGGTACCTGTTGCTGATGATGGGACCCCAAGCAGCTTATATGTTTGGGGTGAGAAGGATGGGGCGTTGCTCTGCTCTCTGACAGCTCCAGGCTTCGGCCAATGGGCTGCCTTATGGGCGCACAGGGAGGGGCGTTTACAACTTCACGGCAATTAGTGTACAATTACCCGTAACTGTCTGTGGGCAATAATGTAATGTAAAAGAGAGAAGGCTGCAAGCCGCTGCATCCAATTAGAACAGTGGTTTTCAAGCATTTCGATACCAGGGATACCACTATTTATTTAGCATCTGAGCCACTGACCACCATTATTTTGATGATATTTATCTTGTCAAACGCAAAGTTAAATGAAATAAAAAGATATCTTTCCAGTATCCACAATTCCAGGACGTATTTAAATTAGAAATAACAGATGTTGAAATGTTGACAAAAATTACATTCTTAATTGTGTAGACTTGTTCTAAATTAATTAATTCAGGTATCATAACAATAATGTAACTCTTGAATGCATAAACCATTTTCATCTAACTCTTGAGAGCATAAAATGAATCCAAATGGACGGGTCCATTTGGCAATTCATTTTAATGCTCTCAAGTACACACACCACATAAATAGACAATAATGCGAGTCATACATGCATGCTATTATTCTATTAATCATCTATTGTTATGATAATTGATTTAAAAATAAATAAATAAATAAATAAAAAGGTTCAGTCATAGTTGCGTGGTATGGGAACATGCGGCTATGATGGTACGGCCGTCCGTTTGCCTTAAAATAATTGCAAGGCAGGATTGTTTACATTTGTGTTTGTGTTTTTAACAATAGCAGCTGTCTATGCCAAAGGCCTGCTGGTACATACTGTAAGTGTGGGCCTGTTGTCCATGAGTGTGAATACAGGAACCTACAGCTGAAAATACAGCCACGAATTAAACAATTGCTGTTTTGGATTAACTATTATTTGACACATATCCTTAATTCATAGCACCTTTATTTTAAACGCCACATGTTTGTTTGCTTGTTTAACTTTTATCAACTTTGTTAGGCTCTAAAACTGCTGTTGCCCTAAAGTTCTGATGCCACTAGATGGCGGTAGTGAGTTAGTCTTTAGGCCCTGCTTGGTACAGGGCTACAGGCTAAGTTTAGTGAACAGACACTTGGGTCTTGGTGGAAGCTGGAAGCATACCCTGTAGGCCTACTAGATTTTTTTTACTTAAGCAAAAGTATTGATACTGCCATGTAGAAATACTCTAATACAAGTAAAAGTAATTTACTTGGGGAAAAGTGCAAAAGTAGGCCTACAGACCTACCCAAAAGTGCAAAAGTAGTAGCCTGCTCATCTGTGTCCCATTTAACCCTAACCCTACACTTAAAAATTATAAATTTGATATTGTCCCAAATGTAAAACGTGGAGGCAAACCACTTCCTTAACCATTCTAGGCAGCGGCAGGCGACCTCTTTTGGTGTTTACCCCTTCAGGCCATCTGTATGGTACATTATTTAAACTCTTTGATGCTGCTTTATAAATATTTTAGGTTTCTAGCGGTTTAGGTCAGGCTTCAGAGGTCCTTGTTAGAATCAGAGTCAGGCCGTAATGGGACAGTTTGGGCTGTTGGTGTTCCCCGGTGTGCTCTCTAGTAGTTTAAATTGTTTATTCAGGGCATTCAGTGTGAAAATACGGTGCCCCACACACCAAGTGTGTGACCCTATAGCAGTGTGAGTCGGTGTGATTGCGTCACAGCTGTCTCAAGCGCTCACCTAATGCTAAGAATTAGCCTACCTTTCAAGCAACATTAGCTGCTCTATTGCGTACTTTGGTTCCCAAAATTGTACCCCAAAATTGTCAGTCAGTGGCCCACGTACGGCCCCTCGCCTTCAAGGCTGGCGGTGATTCTCAACATTTTTGAGATAGATGTGTTGTTTGGTTCGTAAAATAAGGCACACTGAACGCCAATATTGTACTGACTCGTCTTAAGCACAGTATAGGTCTATTCACAGTAATTGTAGTTACTTTGCACACTGTCAACAGATGTGAACTCAAACTTCACATTACAGGCTACATAAAGTAATCAAACTATCAGCTTGAAGAAATCTAATGATAAAACAGACATTTGTTTTCAAAAGTGCTCCAATAATAACAATAATAGTACCCTAATAATAGTAATATTCAGTGCAATACAGATCAAAACATTATTTCAGCAAGTAGTATTAAGTAGCTTACGCACACCATGCCAATATATTAATACGATGTGTATAGGTTCTGACACGAAAATGTCTTGCATGATGACACAACCAAGAACACATTTAAAAACAGAATGTCACATCCTGTGCTGTCACACATTTAAAAACAGAATGTCACATCCTGTGCTGTCTCCATTCCATACATATCATTCATGTTAGTATTATGCTTCTAGTCTACCAACAAGTCTCTTTATTGTAGAAGTTGACTATAAATATGTAATTTGTAACTTCTGCGCCAAGATTCATTTGGATGGATGACCTTTCCTAGTTTTTATGTGAGTGAGTCAGGAAGGAGAGACTTTACCAAGTTCAGCGACCATCACTGAGGTATATCAGGGATGATCACTGATCATGGCTTTATAGTCTAACAGAGACACCAACTGAGCACCACTGATCTAATATAAGTAATCTAAGTAGAGTGGCAGTAAAATATATTTGTAGGTTATCTAGAGAGATATAATATGACAAACAGATGACAGTCTGTCATAAAATATAAATGTGCACCGTAAAATCCTCAGTGTTACACTAAACATAGAAAGATAGAAAGTAAAGATAGATGCAAACGGACCCATAAAGGGTATAAGTTAATATTACTGAGGATTTTACTGCATGTAAGTGATCCTTTATAATATCCTAGCAGAACAACACCAATTTTATGAGGATAACGGAGTAAGAATATGAGATGCATCATATAGAGATACGTTTTGCCCTTTTGAAGGATTGGACGAGTGGTGCTGTGATTGGAAAGAAATATTTTAGACCTTTATTCCTATAATACAATACAGCCAAAGATTTAGACTGAAGACAAACCTATAAAGCTTTTATATATTTCCACACAAAATCATATGCACTGCAATCTTCATTCAAAGCAAAACTTGAGATCCAGGTGGTTTGTGTGAGGTCCAAAATCTATTGTAACCAAGCCACAGATGCCTTGTACAAACACAAACCATGAAGAGTCCTGATGTGGATCCAATCACAACTAGCAACAACCAGTGATCTTTAAGAAAGTAAAGGTATCCTCCTCAGTCAATTGGCAACTTTTTCATCACCAATGCCAATTACTGTCTCATACGGTGAGCTCTTCCTGAAGTTCATTTATGAGGTATTCCCCAAAGCTCCCTGAGCGGTCGGTGGCACAGCCCACCCTGCGGGCGTTGGTGAGGAGGTCCCCAACCAGCTTGACACGGGAGACGGACGGCGCCAAGAAGCGGTGCTTGACCACGCTGGCCGTGTGCGGGTCACCGCAGTCGCAGGCCAGTCGGCTCACTGCCTCCAACACGGCCATCTCCTCCTTCCACTGGCTCAGGGTCAGCTCCAGGGCTGGTAGCAGCGCACACACCGCCTCACTGCCTGGCCTCTGTGACGGAAACATGGAATAAAGCAAAATAAAATCTCACGACTGAAAATGTATTGATGTTTATGAATTATCATTTCAACCCAAGTTGGTGACTGAAAACTTTAATTGAAGCAGACAGACAGACAGACAGACAGACAGCAGGGGCGGATCTAGGCATGGGTGTGGAGGGGCAATGCCCCTCTAAATGCCCTGACTGCCCCACCAAACACGACGGCATGCAAAACAACCCAAGATATTTCAAATTAAAGTGCCTATATTTAAAATGATTTGAAACACTATTACTACTGCTACTAACTAACTACAGTTGTGTCACCACTAAACCAACAGCATTTCATCATTGAACAGAAAACTCTCAGAGTCAGACCTTTAGCTTTATGCATGCTGCATGTCTGTTGCAACTGATGTTATTATTGATGCTTTACTTGCCTAATCAATTCATGTAACCGAAAATGGTATGGGTGCGGCTTCACCCCCCTTACTGTTTTCTCCTGCCGCCCCCCCCCCCCCCCCCCCCAATGTTACATCCGCCCCTGACAGACAGACAGACAGATTCAACAAACATGGACTCTCCTAAAAAGACACAGAAGTGACGATGTTGTCACAAGATGGACACCGCCTTCGGCCCACACTAAGATCATTCGCGATAACAAGGTGTCCCAAATCGCCGATGATGGAGCCTTAGTGGTCTCACTCAGGACCGATTTTGCATGAGTCATAAAACCCAAGGAGACAGAAAGAGGACACGCATCCGAGTGGCAAAGCTACAACCCTTCCCCCAACACACACACATACACATGCATGCACACGTGCGCGCATGCACACACACACACACCACACACACACACACACACACACACACACACACACACACCACACACACACACACCACACACACACACACACACACACACATCTGGAAACACAATTAATACACTGTCCCTCTGCCTTCACATTAATCTCGCCAATTTTCCGGAACTCAGGGGAAATGTACACCCTGGCAGGCGCATTAGAACCGGGCCAAGGGTAAAACCCTGGGGGGTATAGCCCTTCTACCCCTCTCAACAGCCAGCTTGTATCTCAAACATCATCTCATTTTTTCACCAACCCTAACCCCAACCCCCCATCGAGTACTGCCTTTCTGCACTGGCTATTCTGTGTGTCTACTAGTACATATACTCTATACGGGCAGCAAATTATTTCCCCAAAGGGGCCAAATGAGATACATAAAATGTTTTGGAGGGCCAAGACTAAAGGCTGAACTAAAGTCCGCGAAATATTAATTTAATTTTCAAGACAAAAGTAAGAGTAAAGCCAACCGTTTTGACACCAGGGCCCTCTATATATTTAGTATTTGAGCCACAGAGGACCAACATTTGGTGACATTTTAGCCCCACAGATCCCAAAACTAAAGATTTCCTTTGCTTTTGTTCAAAATTCCAGGCTGGATTTGGGAAACAAAACAGTCAAACATACAGATCAACCATTCTCTAGTTGTGTAGACTTGGGGCTAATTCACATGATGAATATTTTAACTCTTGAGAGTGTAAACATGGAACCAAATGGACCCGCAAGGGTCCATTTGGTTTCATTTTTACGCTCTCAAAAACTTACCTCTGGTTAACCAACTTTCCATTTTTAACTGGAACTCACTCAAGGACCACTGGTGGTCCCCGTACCACTGGTTGAATACCATGGTACCCTTTCCCGGGCCGGTCAGAGTCAGCCAAAGGGCCGCATTTGGCCCCCGGGCCGCATAATGCCCAGGTATGCTCTATACTGTCCTATTTCTTCAGGAACAGTATTTTATAGCTGTGGGCTCATTCAAGTTGCCACAGAAAACACTATTTGTTGTTGCAACCACACTTACAATTTACTAAAATTGTATATTGTGTAGATCCATTCACTGAGACCGAGAATTTGTGGCCTATACTTTAAACAGCAAAACTGACATTATTTTAATGTGTAACATAATCGTCTTACAAACTTAGAAATCAATCAGGAGAGTGACTTACTGGAGAGCAATAAGTACAAAACAATCCCTGTAAATGACCTACTTGAGCATACATACTACTACGCCACATCAGAGAAGAACTACGAGTTCTAAATGTGTAGATCTGCTACTTTTATTGTGTTAAAATTTGAAATCTGAAAAGTAACTTTATTAAGTAAGTTTTCATTTGAACATATGAGGCCTCCACCTGACAGAGATGACATAGGCTATTGCTTTCACTTCATGTATCATGTTGCATAGCCCCTAAAGGCCCTGTCCTATACTATATATTACAGATACACCAGTATATAAAGATGCTCCAGAAGACTGTAATGCACACGCCATGCGTTTCACAAGTGTATTTTGAGAGAGTTATGCAGTGCATTTAAATACAGGAAGTACAGTATGTTTTGACTTTGGGATGAGCATGCCAGCTGAAATATTTAGAGCGGACGCTCGAGTGCCCACATTTTATCTCGTGCCAAGGTTGGAATGGGGACTTTCCACACTGGCATTCCGAAGCACGTGGTGACTTTGTACAACCAGCCTGATGCGAGACTTATCCAGAATCCCCCCATGATTTGCTGATATTTTGTTAATGAAAACAAAAATCAACATCAATTCTGCCCAAACTATCAAATTCAAAGTAAGATTTACACAATATGCAGTTATGCACAAAATCCTTGTTAAGATTCCCGTAGAATGACGTACCCAATATAGGGCCAGTTATTATAAGTAGTGAAAAAGTAGACCACCCGCTATGGTGGAGCAGTGGTAACGTGCCGGCTTTGGAGCATAGGTTCTCAACCACTGGGAACCTACCTAAATGTAGTACCAGTACTAGTACTTGAACCCCCCTCTGGTGGAACTCAGAGAAGTCTCACAAATAGCAAAAAATGGCAAAAGAGGAATGTAGTATGTAGTTCTCCTGACCAAAAATTTGCTTGAAATAGGCCCTACAGTCGTGTTAAAATGGCCATGACCTGCACACCTAGCCGTTATGTTAATAGAAGATTTGAGAATGGATTCATCACACAGAAATATTATCAGTTGTGCTGAATAGACTTACTGTAACAACGGGATGGGGCAGGTCTACGCTGCTGTATTTTAACATAAGTTATCATGGTGGTACTTGGAGAGCCCACTTGGCAGGCGTGTAATCTTGCGTCCGTCCTCATGTAGGCTGCGAAAAAAACACAACCCAGCCCAGCCACCCAGCCCTCCCCCACCCCCCCCCCCCCCCCCCCCCCCTTGGACTCTTTTGTGTGTTTACTTGTGTGACTTTTACTAAATATGCAATTTAAGTCATCTCTGTTTTTCTTTTCTTCTGTAATAATTTCTAAATATTAAGCGATTCTACCTTCCATGACTGGACATTTGAGGTCATTTGGACCGCTGTCACCCTCCTCTCCCACTAATCCTCAAAGCAGGAATCACACCTGGAGCTGCTGGAGGAGCCTTTTTTTCTATTGTTCCACTAATTGTCTAATTGCATTTCAACTGTCTTCCAACCAAAGTGAAATTGCAACATTAAATGTAGTTTTACTAGTAGTAGTAGTAGTCTTTACTAGAAGTAGTCTTAGTCTTAGTCTTTAGCCAGATTTAAACCGCACAACACAACGCAGTATGAATGTGAGGCAGAAGTACCGGTATGTCTTTGTTGCAGTACTGCCCTCCCCGCTCTGACAGATAGGCCAGCATGGCAGTGGCCTGAACGTTGCTCTTCCACAGACTGTCGACGGAAAAACGCTGCCACCCGTGGCAACGCTATGGCGTCCTGCTCAAATGTGCTTGCCTGTAGTGGACATAAAAGAAATGCATGCATGTCAAATAGGGGTGGGCAAAAAAATCGATATGCCAATATATCGCACTTCTTAATGCCATGATATCAATATCAAATTGCCAAGTTCAAAATAGATTTTTTTTTTATATTTATGTTCATGTCAGAAAGACTGACTGACCGCAGGCTGCATTGATGTGTATGACTTTTTCTTATCTATATTTGTTTAAAATTGCTTTAAATGTTCTAGTTGATCTTGTCACGGTCCATATTGTTTATAAATATTATAAATGGGAATTCCACCCATTTTCTGTACCTTAGATATGTTGGCAAGATATGTTTCCTAAAATGAAGGTCTGAAAGAAATCATTGACATGGTGAAACACAACTTGATGAAATCATCAAGTTGTGTTTGTGTATTTTTCTTGTAGGACCTTTTTTCTGAGGGTGTACAAATGTACGCTCTCAGAAAAATCAGGAAAATCGGTGAAATCTCCCTTGTAAATCGATTCAGAACCATAAATATCGATATTGTATCGTACCATGCAAGGTTAGTGAATCGTCCCACCTCTAATGTCAAAACAGGCCCTCAAGGCCTGCTGGCCTAGTGGCCAGGCGTACAGTAGCCTATGCCAAATATGGGCTCTGGCCTGGCAGTGTGTCGTGTGTTCGAGTACCATTCACGGCAATTGTCTCTCCACTTTTCTCTGTCACACTTTTCTGTCTGTCTTCACTATAACTACTGTATCTTCATGGGTGTAGTGGAGGGGGGACGCCGGGGTTCTCTCACATCTAAAATATTTTTGCGGGAAAAAATATGTTTTTTGACTTGTCATTTACTTTCATTGACAGAATTAAGCATTGTAACATAGGCTATACAATGTGCGTTGTGCACATGCATGTAAATGCGGGTGAATGTGTGCTTGTCCGTGTCTTATGGGGCATCCCCCCACTTGTAAAAGTCCCACTACTACAACACTGACTATGTTGAAATTGGATTGACATTCACAGGGTCCCCAGCAAATGTAGTTGTCTCCACCGTAAGGTGGTGACTATGTTTCGCCCCCTGTCCGTCCGTCCGTGCACACGTCCGTGCACACGTCACCCGCAGGGTGATGTAACAGTTGCCTGCAGGGCTGAACATAGTCACCACCAGTGACTGTTACGTCATCCGCAGGGTGGTGTAACAGTCTTCACCCTGACCCAAGAGATTGATGTGGATATATATGGAATATATGTTATAGCAGCACCACTAGTATCATTTAACCACTTTATCCATGTTATTCACTGTTGAATAGGGGAATTCCACCCATTTTCAAAAAAATCCTGAGAGTGTACAAATGTGAAATGTGGGAAAAAGGTCCTAAAAGAAAAATCATTAACATGGTGAAACACTTGATGTCTTGATGTCATGGGGCCCTTTTTATTATGACCACACAACATGTCGAATTCTCCTTTAATAATTGAATAATTTTCTTCCGGGAGTCACTGGGCACAAAATCTATTTGGGGGTGCAAGACCAATTACACCTCAAATTTGAGGCAGGGACCGAGGCTACCGTTATACGTAGTTGTTTGTTTACATTTAGAACAGTCAGTGTGGTTCCATACAAGCCCTCCTTACCAGAGCCTCCAGCCTGTACGCCCCCTCCATGAGCAGCGTGGCCGTGGCGCACAGCGTCTCTTCCAGCACAGCAGGCAGGTTCTGTCTGACTCTGCTGCCCGCAAACGCTCGGTGACATTTACACATCGGTACGTTGCTTTTAAATCTCTTGCCACTTGGTTCGGGTTCAGCCATTACGTCGCGCAACCAACAGGTGTCTGAACTGCAAAACTAAACACAGGCTTGATAGGCGCCTATAAGGCTTGACTGAACAGTAAAAAATGAACAATGCATGCGTCGCTTCGGTTACAATCTTTGCTCTGCCAGAAAGCTGTGTCAAAAATAGGCGTCACACACACACACACTCACACACACACACACACACACACACACCTCACACACCACACACACACACACACCACACCACACACACACACACACACACACACACACACACACACACACACACACACATCCAGGGATGAGGGATTACATGCGCACATCGCGCCGCGCGCCGCCACGGGACAACATGTTACCGATGCCTGCTGAGCCGGTTGGTTCAGCCTCCCAAGTTCATCCGCTGTGCGTCATCGTGATCCATGATGGCACCGGCCGTGACCGACCGTCAACAGCCTTCAGTAAACGCAGTTTAAATTCAGGGCCGGATCTATGCATGGGCATGGGGGGGGGGGGGGGGGGCAATGCCCAACTAAATGCCCTGACCAAACAAGACGGCGTGCATGCAAACAACCCAAATTTCAAAGATAGTTCAAATTAAAGTGCTTAGGCCTATATTTAAAGTGATTTCACTACTAGCCTACTAGGCCTAACTAACTAGAATTGTGGCACCACTCTGTCTGACACCTTTTTATAAATGAAAACAGAAAACTCTGAGTCAGACCTTTATGCTGCGTGTCTGTCGCAATTTCTTCAACAACTGATGTTATTATTGGTGGTTAATTGTCTATGAGCCTGTACAAGATATACAGTAAATCTTGTAAAGAATTTAACTGAAAATGGTATGGGTGAAAAAATGGCAAGCTTAGCTGCCCTCATGCCATTTTGCCTGCCCCCCCAAATTGGGAAATGCTATATCCGGGCCTGAGTTCAAAGAGTGCACAGTTTAATTTCATATATGACAATAACACAATATGATTATAGCAAGTTGTGTGAATGTAGGTGTTTTACCCTATTGATGATGATGATGATGATGATGATGATGATGATGATGATGATGATGATGATGATGATGATGATGATTCATTGTTATGGTTGTTGTTATAGCATTTGGTGCTGGTAACACTTCCTCAAAAGCCAATACCGTAATAATAATAATAATAATAATCATCATCGAAATCATCATCATCTTTTTTATAGTCAGTGCTTAAACACACTTTCCAATTATTTGATCTTATACACCTCAGAATTTTGTGTAATGAAATATAGTGGACCCTTACAAGGTCAAATGGATGCTTACGGGTCCATTTGGTTTCATTTTACACTCTCAAGAGTTACATTATATCTAAACACCTCAAGAATCGACACAATTAGAAAATGTAGTACAATTGTTATTTTTACCAACATTTTGCCAATTATATCTCCTAATTTGTGGATGAAACTTGAAAATCCTTAGTCTTGGGTCAGAGAGACTACTCAACATCAAATGGTGGTCTGTGACCAAAATGCTGAATAAATATTGGGTCCTGGTATGATAATGGGTGAAAACCCCTGCAGGCTAGATTACAGCACAGTAGCCTATAGGTGCCCGGGGCCGCTAGGCCAGCCCAGGTGAGCTACAATATAGAGATGCGCAGTGACCTCACTGGACGCGAGCCAAAGTGACAGCATTGTAAACCTCCTAACTGTTTAACTATTTTACATGGCATAATTTAAATATGTCTATATTATATATTTTTGACATTTAAAAAAAGTGTGTGTATGAAATATGTTCATATCATATTTAACATAATCTTCTTTAGAGGTGGTCCCTTCCCTGGTCCCTGGACCATGAACTACATACAGTATACTGTACAGGCTCCATTCACACATCCATGCTAAATAGATGTAACATTATACCCCCCCCCCCCCCCCCCCCCCCCCCCCCCCCCCCATGCTCCCGTGGCACCACCGCCAGCCCCTCAGGGCCAGTTGAGTGACGCGTGGGGCTGGGCGCACCTCAGGGGTCTGCTCCATGCTCGGCCGGTATAGGGCAGGCAGCTCCCTCGGCCCTCCACGGCCGGTCAGGGGTCAACAGGGACCTGCACCCTTGACATGACCCCCTGCGACCCGCAGACACCTACATAATCACCCCGGCTGGACTTAAGTGTAACAATTGATGTCCACCACGCTTAACCCTGGAAGTCTGGCCCTGCAGAGAGCTATAGGTTCTACCCCATGATGTCAGACACTGAGACTGATGCTGCTGTGCGTGCGTGCATGCACAGTTGCACACATGTGGGCGCATGTGTGCACATGTGTGCGTATGGGTATTTTTCTATTTTAAACAATGAAACTTTGAAAACAGCTAAAATATATATATAAAAAACAGGTATTACTGTTGCACTGTGTTTTGGCCTTGGCAATATAAGCCTATGTTGAATCACCCGCTTCGTATGGGATCAGTGTATTCTGTATTGAAAGGACAGTGTATTGAAATTACAGACGTTGAATTTGAATTGAATCGAGTGTGACTGTTTCAGCTATACTTTCATTATGTGGAATGTGTTGCAGACGTATTATGGATCCAACCACTGCAGTCCCAGGGAAGCCAATCGATTGTGATTGTGTGATTGTCAGTTGTTCAGATTTTGAATCTATGTCTAATCCCTACTAAAACAATACCTAACCATAACCTCAGTAAAACTATATTTACTATATTCAGTGCACCCTTATACCTAACATCAACCCTAAGCCTTATCTCAGTATAACTATACAGTATGTCTGCCCGGGAGCAAATCAGCTACAAATTTCTGAACTTCATTGGCCATCCCTGGTGGTCCCGATTTATAGAACGTTGGTGGGTCTTTTTTTTTCATTTTGTTTTTCTGACCTTGTTTTTTTAAACAAAAAACAAAGATCTTTGTGTAATACTTTATTATTGGCCTTGTCAATAAATACAGCTTAAAAAAGAACGTTGGTGGTAATCATAATTCATAATGAACCCCTCAATAAGGCACCCCCGCCCCACTATGCCCCCATACCCCACCCCCCTCGATACGGCACCCTCCCTCACCCCCCCAGTCCATGATCATCCATCCATCCACGGTCCCGGCTGGCCTGCACTGTGTCTTGGTGTCTTGGTAGGCCAGCTGTCGACAGACACTCAAAGGCACTAGTTGGACACTTGTGTCACTGGTGTCCAGCTGCTTATGCAGAGCGGGTGTCAGACTTTAACAGATCAACACTCCCCCCACACATCTAATGGATGTAGTTAGTGGCCGGTAGACTGGAAAACGACTTGTTTTTACTCCTTTTCTTTCTTTTGTTTATTTGTTTGTTTATGAAACGAGAGGGGACGATCTACTTCCACTTCATTTCTCTGGGAGCCAGCAAGGAAATACTGTACCAGGAATGATCAGCACTCAGGCTTTTATTCTTGTTATTTTTTATTGAAACATTTTCAACACTTTCAACACTTTTTTGAAATTATGATCAAAACAGGCACACCATGTGGTGCTTAGCAATAACTTTCTTAAATTGTACTTAAATGTTAACATTTTTAGGGAATTAAGTCAACATTTACCGAAAGGAAATAATGAAATGCATCTACTGTAATTTATTCATTTAGACCAGAAGCATCCTCAAAATAATGGTCACAGATCAGTGTGTGTGTGTGTGTGTGTGTGTGTGTGTGCGTGTGTGTGTGTGCGTGTGTGTGTGTGTGTGTGTGCGTGTGAGTGTGTGCATGCGTGCCTGTGTGGGCGGTGTTGGGGGATTGGTTTATCAAAAGGAGAGGCATGGAATCGCCCTCACACCACCACCAATCGAACCCTTTCACCACCAGTCCAGTGGCATCACAAACATGTGTGCCTGCACGCTTATACAAAATACTTACTAATGCCTCCATGGGCGGGTGTTTGGCTTGACTGACAGGCAAGGTGCCATTGCTCACACCTGCTGCCTGTTGTAAAGACCCCGGGCGGCCCTGCCCCTAATGACCCACCAACCCACAAAAGCAGCATTGTACCGGAGCGAGGGGCTGCCCGGGAGGAAGATTACTTTACACCAGTGGTTCTAAAAGTGTGGCTCGGAACCCCCAGGGGCATCCCCAAAAGATTTTTGCTGACCCCCCCAAGAACATTTGCTTAATGTTTTCTCAATCAGCAACAGTATATACAAACCGACGTACAGGGTATCTGCTCATCCTGCTCATTTGAGAATTGAGAAATGTGGTCAAGCACTGGCCACCCTGGCCTGATAAGAAAGGCATCTATTTGGAAAAAAATCCAAGTGCTTGTCAAGGTGGGGGGTCCACAGTTCTGATTATTTGGCGTGGTCCCCTGCGCTTAAAATATGATTATTTTGGTGTGTTGTGCTCGAAAAATGTTTGAGAATTAGTGCTTTACACACACATTACAACTCAGGCAACCACCCCCTCAAGACACCCCCCCCCCCCCTTCCCCCATGTTCCTGGGACCCTGGGGGTCAAGGGGAGAGACTACACCACAGGCTGGAGTATAGTGGACATGAGGGTCCTCGTGTTGTTGGGGCAGCACAGGGATTACCCCTTAAAGCCCCAGATTTAGGGCTGTGCCCCATCTCATCCAGGAACTAGTTTAGCTAGTGTTTGTATTGTCTGACTCTAACCCTCTTGTCCAAGCTCTGCTCTACTGGAGACGGTCCAGGAGGATCTTGCATTGGACTCGTGGGACCCGCAGAATTGATAGCATAGAGGCATAGAGGCTTAGAAAGTGGCTCTTCAATCCCTCCTCATTAAGCTACCCAGACAACCCTGTAGCTGGACTGCCTTGCCCAGGATTCGATATCCTAATCCATGCATTCACTTTTTTTAATATGGCAGGGTATAGGGTAATGTGAGAATGTGTTTAACAGCGTAGCAGCAGGATTTCTCCTCCCTTCCACTTGTGTTAAGCTGCTCACCCAGCACATATTCAGGCTTCCAGGTAGGAAGCATTGCATTCTGGGATTGCTAAAGAGGCAGCTAGAACCATAGAGTAGGCTAATAAAAGCTAGAGAGCTAACTGGAGCGATAGCTCCGCACCCTTGCCGTTCATGTCAACAGAAGTTGCTCAGTGGCGTTTTGAAACACGGTGTCTGCTTCCCCCATAGAATAACATTGTAGGCTCTATTATATATACTCCACACTAGCACTCCACACCCCCATATAGAAAAAAATATATATGCGAACTCTTGGAAGTGGCACTGCTGGGCGAAGTACCACAACACAGCAGCAAGATTTGTGATCTGCTGTGATAAGAGAAGGATATCAAATGGAACAAAACTACCCTAAAGAATAATGATTGTGTGTACCGTATTTTCCGGACTATAAGGCGCACTTAAAAGCCTTTAATTCTCTCAAAAATCCACAGTGAGCCTTATAATCCAGTGCGCCTTATATATGGATTGTTCGGCTGCAGTAGCTTCTATTATATGTTAACTGTAGTAGCTTCTATTCACTGCGCCTTATAATCCAGTGCGCCTTATATATGAAATCAGTTTTAAAAGGTGCGCCTTATAATCCGGTGCGCCTTATAATCCGGTGCGCCTTATAGTGCGGAAAATACGGTACTCTTACATCGATTGATCTTGTTATATATAAAATGATTTTTTGAAGATTCTGACTTTCAAATGTTCATAAATGCAATGTGACCGTAGGCCTATGTTTTCTCATGCCAATAAATTCCTTTGAATTGAATTGAATCAAATTGATCCCCATGCAGCTCCTCTCGGATTTGGGAGAGACCCTCATGCTGCAGGTGAGCAGACTGGTGCCTTGACGTTGCATGGTTTCATCTACCACCAGCGTTTGGATAGGTGGATGATAAGCACTTAATTGAACAGACAGACAGTTTCAGCATAGTTTTACTGAGGTTATAGGTCTTGGAATAAGGTTAGGTTTGGGAAGAGGGGGGGTAGTCCTACATACGTGGCCAACAGTCTGACATACTGTACGTGGCCGGGTTTAGACTCACCTGTGTGCCTGAAATGCGTTGTTGGTTATGTTCTTGGCATACGTGGCCAGTTAATGACACGAGCGTGGCTTAGGATTGGGTAAATGAGTGTTTGGAATCGGACCAAAGTGATAGACTGTTAGGGTAGCACAGATAGGCAGACAGGTTTAGTCATAGTTGTACTGTGGTGAGGTGTGAGAATTAGGTTAGATTATGTTTAGGAATAATGTTAGGTTTATGTTTACTGATGTTAGGTTTATAAATAAAGGTATAGGTATATAGGTATCCATAAATTTACCATAGGTAGATGGATTTCTGCAGGGCGAGCAGAAAGATTGGTTTTCTTCTTCTGACTTCTGACATTTACGCCAATATCTCTATATACTTTATTTACAGTAGCCTAATAATATAGCTATAGTGTTGGTTATGTAACCAGGGTCTCTGTCTTTCCAGCTCTTTTGCAAACATAAAATATACTAGATAAATCAAGTAGCATTGGAAGTGATTACACAAAATGAACAGACAGAATTGGACCTATTTGCCTATAGTGCAACATTGAAGCTGATAAATTGGTACTCTATCCTGGAAACCCAACTGAAAGTCCACAATGTAGCGTCTTACAGAAATTAAGTTAGTTTCACTTTAACACATATATACTGTATCATGTGAGGCACCAGAGCCAGCTTTAGACTTGGACCACGTATGTTTACTGTACTGGACTGTCCCTCGAGAACTCATTAGTCCTATGGCCGCCGCGTCAGCGGAGCAGTTATTTTAGAAGTTGTTGATCTAAAGTCGCATGGAGAATGCAGGCCTAATAGCACACGCTAACGCCCCACTGCTGCCTTTCAATTTGAATTCCAATCTCTCATCACATGACTAAAAATGTAAATACATGGATGCCCATGCGTCATGTACCAGACTTCCTCACGCCTCAGACAAAGTTCAGCATGCAACAGCTGGTTGCCGAGGAGGAAAACAGACCAGGCCAACGTCATGGGCAAACACTGCATCCCTGAAATGTGTGCCACTTATAAAGAGCATGAGGACAACTGGACGTCTCCCCATTCTCTGTCTTTGATGTTATTTTTGTATATTTCATTATCGTGTTGTACAGTTCATGCGGATCATGTACTACATTAGTAAGTAGTTGTGCAGTATGTACATACGTACCTGTACACATTTCGTACTTATGGCACATCTGTACAGATCATCACTGATTAATTGCATGTGACTCAATTTTTTAATTTGTACTGTATACATCATTTCTCTCATCAATATAATGTCTCTGTCTGGAAAAAAACGCAAATGGATTCAAGTTCAAAAATAGCAAAAACAGCAGCTTGACAAGCATGACCATGTTTCAAGCCGGTAAATCTGCTAATTTGTATACTTTTGTGATGCATTAGAGTTTAGAATGATCAACTACAGCATCAATTCACAGTAAAACAAACAACAAAAACGTTGCAGTGGAGTGAAATTAGACTACAGACAGCCTACAGCTTTAGAGGTGATTTTGTCAAGTAAACAAAATAAAAAACAAATCACACCCATATGAAGTGAGGTGTGTTCTGATCATCATCATACATAATCACCACTGACTTCTTAATGACAGCTGAGAGTTGAAAGCCTTCATACAATGATTTTTTTGCATTGAAACTATAACTTAAAATCGTCCCTTTACTGCCAATGGGAATTTAATGTTTGAGTAGGACATAGTTTGTGCACACACCACTAAAAGCTGTATGTTTGTATTTGTCATTCTGTTCACAGTTCAATATCACGGTTGCTGTTGCTTCGAGCTGCAGTCTTGCACTAACATAGTAGGAGTCACTTTCCCAGTGAGCGATCACTCCCAGTGCAGGGCAGGCAGGGCATAGCAGGCAGCCAATCATGACTCGGTCACACTACGTTGCTACACAAGTGTCAAACTATATTGGCTTAAGGGTACAGTCGATCATGACTAGATCGCTACCAAAAAACGTATTATGACAGTTTCCCCTGACAAAGAAATAAAGAATAACCTCAACATTTGCAAAAAAAAATGAAATTATTCTTTCCACTGGTCTGTACTAGTGTGTTCAGTGCACTTTCACTGGTCGGTCACAGCTGTGAAAGAGATCACGAAGGCCTTCTCTTTAACCCGGGCCAACAGCTGTCTATTAAGAATACTTTAGATCGTCATCATCAGGCGTCCCACTCTTCAGCTCACAAGTCTGCTAATTACAAACCTTAATGGAGGGGAGACAGAGACAAGGTAAATACAATTAATGATCATAACGGCAGACATCCGAGCCTTCGGCCGGTGCTCTGTTTCACTGGCTGGTACCCGATACCAATGTCTGTCCCGAAACAGGGCCTTGTTACTGGGCGTTGTAACTTCATCGGAGTGTAGGCTACTTGCCTAACTTTCATGAGGTTTTTTTTTTGCACTTGAATCTTTTACCCCTTTGGTTGTGTTGTAAAAAAGAAGAAAGGGAAAAAAGCATGTCAGCCAATCCCTATGCACGCAGATCTTTTGAAAAATGTTGTTGCCCGCTGTGGGGGTAAGTAGATCCGGCGCTGGTGTTGAGGGCCACTGAGACCCCGAGCCCGGATGCCTTTGTGCCAGACACTGTGATTACCCAGAAAGCCCCCTGGAATGCCCTCTCCTCATTAAAGAGACAAATATAGCCTGGCATGGTCCAGTCAAAATCTGGTGGCGTGTAATGGATGCCGCTTGCATTATGTGACAAAAATTAAACAATGATGAATGATAATGGTGATTTACACAGGGGGTGGGGCAGGACAAGGAAGAGCACTACAGTGCTAAGGAGGGATCCCAGTGAGAGTCAGTGTGAAAACTCTCACTCTCATTGTTGATGCTTCCTAATGAAAGACCACCATGGTAGCTCTTAGTTAAGGCAAAGTCCTAGAGTTCAGTTTGTTGTATGATTGATGGGAATAGGTAGGCCTATATGGCTCGATTTGCTATAAGGATCAATGCCCCTGCTTATTTTCCCCAATCCCAATTTTTATTGTTTGTATAGTATTAAAGGATTTTATAGTATTGATCTTATGTTTTATTTGTTGATGAAATGAACAATCTTCCTGGGTGAGTTTAGACCTCCTTGTTATGTTTAATTTTAAAATGTCAAAACATATTTGTCATCACTTGACTTTTATACAAAGGGCTAGAATTTTGTCACTGCTAAACCCCTTATCCTAATTTCTTTGCCTTTTAAACAATTTAAAAATATATTTTTCATTGCCAGTCTACAAGCTCACATCATGTCAATAGATTGACATCTTAAAATATTCCAAAACATTTTTCAAATATAAAAAAGGTAAAGAAGTTAAGGATAAGGGTTACAGTGCATGACGAAAATGGAGCCCATATTTCCTTTTCCTTTTCTGCACTAAAAAGAAAAGAACTTGTAACAAAATGTTCACCAGGGTAACACGTTATGTGGACGGGATTATCACAAGCCTTAAATGCTTCAGTTGGGGCTGAATAGCCCATGAAACCTATAATTACAACCATAACTTGCTGTAGTTTCATTTACAGTGTAAAGGGACATCCACACCCAACATTGGGCAGGTGCTAAGCAAAACACAGCATAATGAAAACACTGGGCTCTTTTTATTTTATTTTCAATTATATTGTCCATATTGTTATTGTATTTGTCTTTTACATTG